>JAIUZE010003063.1:0-132956 GCA_022085475.1 Heliosperma pusillum | reverse complement strand
AGTTTATTTCTGCAGTACATTTTTTTACTCATTTAACTACTTTTTACAACAAATTTTCCATTTGCTACCCTTCACAAAAAAACCCAAATTCTTATTTCAGACGGACTATTTCTGTGTGAAAAATAAGACAGGATTATGTTGCCACTTTTTGATAAAATGTAACCACAACTTATATCAACTTGTTTTCCATAATGGTTACATCTAACTGTAAAGTGGTTACCTAATTCCCCCTTACCTCCTCTCTACACTTTAACCTTCTTCAAATTCCATAAAAAAAAATCAAGTTTGAACGATTATTCAAATGACGAACAAGTATTTAATATGTTAATATAATATTAATAAAGTTGACTAGTTTTTATATCTTAAGTTCTTTATTGCTTTTAATTAAGATTTTATGTAATTAAGGAAGGTTTTTAAATTCTTTTGATAATATGTTGGGCGAAGGGACTGACGTAGTGGTGGCCGACGTAGGGGCGGCTGGTGTATTTGCGGCCGGCGTAAAGACGGTCGGCCGCCGAAAAGACGGGCAGCCTGCGTAGGGGAGGGCGACCGATGATGGGTAGTTTTGAATGTCTGTTTACTTTGCCTTTGTTTTTTTTTTTCCAATGTAGTGTTGTACTGCATGTATAGTGTTAGAGGGGGGAAATGAGAGAGGTATAATTATCAATTGTGTATTGACCTCGTTTGTTTGCCCACCCAATTAATGGGAATTCTATAATCCCATGATCAACTTGTTTCGTTACCCCATATTTTGTAAAGTAGGGAGTTTCAAACTCCATAGGAGTTTTCAACTTCAACATAATGGAGGGATTAAACTATCTAGCCCCTTAGGTCATTGGCAACTCCTAGAAAAAAAGAAACTCCAACATGGCAACCAAACATGAAAATGTAATTCATGTGAATTCTAATGTAAGAGATTAAATCACGTGAATTGCAAACTAACACAGGAACTTAACTCCCTTATGAACCAAATGAGTCCTAAGATAAGTAAAATGAGTACTATAAAAATCAAAACTTTATGTTGATTATCATTATAAAATAATATATTGTGTACATTAGAAGATCTTGTTTTAGTCAACATTCAATTGATAGATTGTATACTATATATACACAACCCACTTATAATAATTGTTATGATCTTATAAGTCATGAATAATTTCGGAATTTCCCTCCTCTCCTAGAATCTAATAATTTTTGTTTCCTGAAATAAAATGATTGAATGTACATACATAAATTATTTAATCACACTATCGTGAATTCAATGTAATTGGGTGGAGCACTCATCCTTTTTACACCTTTAATTAGCATTGCTTCCTTAATAATATTGCTACATTGCTCCCTACTTTCTTTTTTTCCTTAATTCACATATTTTATATATTTGCACATGTTTAAAATAATAAGTTACTAATATAAACCCTAAATAATTATCGAATTAGTGCTAATTCGATGGTGACTAATACTGATTTTCCCCCTAAACCATATAAATACTAAAGGATTGGTATCAAATTTCTTCACTCATCACTACATAAATTTATTTAGTAGGACATTATTATACTTATTACAATTAAGGTTTTCTTCGAATTGCTTAACTCGAAATGGCGCGTTACTTTCTTAATCATCCATCTTCAACAATGTTTCTTTTATTACTAGTTAGCTTTATTCTTTTACAATGTTGTCAATGTTTTAACCCTAAATTTGTGAATGTGTCAATAAGTGATCGGAATTTTGATTCCGACTGGCATCCAGCCGGCGCTACATGGTATGGACCGTCTCATGGGGCCGGAAGTGATGGTAAGATTTTAAAAAGAATATCTTACGCAATGCATGCAATTTACTAATTAACATTCATGAATTGTGTGTGATTGATTTTCAGTTAAACTTGGACCTAAAAAATGCATGCATTGTATATATAACTCGTTGTTACGTAAATGACTATTTTATTATTATAATATTTATTCTTATATTATTGTTTTATTTTTTTTTATACATATGATTAGATTATTATTAAATAATATTAATATAATATTATTAATAATAATGATTTATATTATTATAATATTAATTATTATTATTATTATTATAAATTATAAATTATATTTTATATTATTGTTTATATTATTATATTATTATATTATACTTATCATATATATTTTTTAGTTACTTAATTTTATATATTTATTACTATAATTAATAATATTATCATTCATATTAATATTATATTTTTTTATTAATATTACTAAAAAAAATTTATATCTTATTTGACTATTATTATTAGATTATATTAATATAATATTATTATTACTAATGATTAATAGTAATAATAATAATAATAATATTGTTATCTTTTTATTATTTCAGTTTAATTCAGTTCAGTACAGTTCAGTTCAGTTCAGTTCAACTCCATTAAGGCTCTGTTCTTTTCGACTGAATTTGTCTGAACTGAACTGAACTGAACTTAATGAAGCTGAACTGAACTAAACTAAACTTAATGGAACTCAACTATTTTTTTCGCATTGTCTTCCCGAACCCGACTCAAGTATTTTTTTTCGCATTGTCTTCACTCGAGGGGTGCATTATTTATTGTTGTGCCTGTTTTTACATTGTTAATCAAAACATAAGCATGCTTGGTTTAGTTGTTTGTATAAGATGGTATATTACTTAGTGAATAACCTTGTATTATAACTTGTAGTTGACTAAATTATACTTTACAGGAAAATGGGAGGAATAGAAAGACATGGGATATCACTATATCACAAAATCAAATATGATCCATAAATCAATCACCATCAACAAACTTACAAATAAATTTAGCTCAAACCAAAAACCATTAAAAAAAATGTTGCCATCTTTTTGTGAGAATGTTGAAAAACATAACCTACCATATTGTCCATATAAGTAAGGGTCACCATTGTATATTCACCTCCTGTTAAATTTTCCCATGTTTTTCTAGTACTTACACTTTAAACACAAGTTCTTATTTCAGACGGATATTATCCGTCTGAAAAATAAGACGGAATTATGTTGTCACTTAAACGCAAATACTATAAGAGTTTGAGGGAAATAAGGTCAGTTTGCCAAAGGGCATACGTGAGTACATATTAAGATTAAAATGGACAATAATGAAATTGTTAAATAGGAATAATATTAGTGGAGTTTGTTTATCATGGTTTTGTTGCCTAATCTACACAGCTAAAGAATACTAAATGATGATTGATTAATTTTGCCCTAAAAGAGTAAAAAAAACCTATTTTGCCCTAAAAGAACAACGTGTAATTGACAATCAATCAATATTAGTATCATCATGTATATTTACACATTCATGCATTATGGTTTAAAGTCTTTAAACACTCAACTCTTGTATCTATATTTTCAATGGACAAAACTATTTAGTTCTTACAAAATAAAAACCTTTAACAATTAGTTTTACATGACAATGTCTAATATTATTTTTTTTACTTTTCTACTACTATTCATTAATATTGTTTACTCATACACAAAACATTACCGACGACACAACTACATCAATAGTACTGTGCGTGGAACCGACCGGAAAATGTCCATTTCGGACAATTCAATCGGCGGTAAATGCAGTACCCGCGGCTAGCAAACAAAGGAGCATTATACAGATCAACGCCGGGACTTACTAGTATGATACATACTTATTACCTTTTAATTTACTAGTGTGTAACTCATTAGCTTTAAATTTACCAATATAGATTCCGTGTAATTACACGGCTTTTTTAGGCGGTTTTGTTAGAAAATTTTGTAATTAATTTGCCGAATTTCACTCTTTTTTAAATTTAATAAATATACTATTAATAATGTTTTATGTCAAGAGGTCATTCGGGTCGGGTTGCTTTTACCAGGTCTAAGGGTAACATGTTCATCAATGGTATTATATAAGAAAAATGGTTGCAAAGATCATATTAATATGAAATAAAATATAGATTGGGGTAATAGTAGAAGGAGAAGTATAGATTAGATTATTCTCATTAAATAACCCGGTTGTTAATTAATGGTGCCTCAAGATTTGTTGTACTAGTTGGAAAATGTGTGGTTTTATACGAGAGAATCAGGGAGTTGTAATTTTTGGTAAAATAATAGTCAAATTTGACTTTTTTAGACATGATTCAACCCCTTGTCTCATATGACTCCGTCTTATTTATTCGTTCTCCGCTTCATTTATACCTACAATTACAAAAATACAATGGCAGTAAGGAATTTCTGCAAAATAATATATAATGACAATAATTGACTAATATTATATTTAATATCAAAATGGCGCGATAAGGCTAACTCCGGTTATTATTTTGATCAAATAAGAGATGAAATGTGAGCTTAGAATACGAAAAATAAAGTGTTATCACGAATGTTAGATGATAGTAACTTTTTAACCGGGAAAATAATTTCAAAGTTTTAGCCCTTAATTATCATATATGGATAGATCTTTTGTTTACGATAAATACATATTTAAATGTACTAATTTGCTTCTTTTTTTGGCTAAGTGAAAAAATCATTATTCCAAAGGAAAAGCCACCAATAACCTTTCAAGGGCAAGGTTACCTCAACACCATCATCAACTGGAACGACACGGCTAAATCAGCCAACGGGACGTTCTACAGTGGGACGGTCCAGATCTTCTCAGTCAAGTTCATTGCGAAAAATATAACTTTTAAGGTAAAAACTAGTTTTCGTAAATTGAGTGTATATATTACATAAATAATTAATCTAATCCATAATATTTTTCGTTTTCTTATCTAGGCAAAGTAAACGTCTAACATAATAACGTAAACATGAAATCGTGTCGTTTAATGTTTTGTCTAATGCGTAATTATATGAAAAGTTCATAAAATTGAAATATTCAGAACATTTTTATTACATCTTAAATGAAATCACAAACTGTAAGGCGGCACATATAAGTGGTTTCATTTAAGTGTAAAATGGCTCAAAAATGAAAGTTTAATCCAGTCCACTACACATTTACACCTCTAAAACAACAGAACTTTTTAAAGCCCAACAAAACGAGACTACTAGCCCACAAAACTACACATTATCTCACAAGTTCTAGCTTAAGACGATCTCACTTTTTAAGGCGGTTCATTATTATAAAAAAACTTATATATTTATTGCTAATAAATGAGTTACGGTTTTTTTTTTGTCATGACATTTTTTTCTTTGTTGTTTTTTTTCTTGATTATGTTCCTATTTTGAATGCAGAACTCGGCTCCACCTCCGGCCCAAGGAGTCGAGGGAGCCCAGGCGGTGGCAGTGAGAGTAGGCGGCGACATGGCTGCGTTTTGGGGTTGCGGCTTCTATGGAGCGCAAGATACCCTTCACGATGACCGGGGTCGCCACTACTTCAAAGACTGCCATATTCAAGGATCAATAGATTTTATTTTTGGCATGGCAAAATCATTTTACGAGGTAATTACTTGAAACTTCTATTGGGCAAAATCATCTAACAATTAGTTTGGGCTATTCTCCTATTGGGCCAGTCCTTCATTCATTCAAATAATTTTAAATGTATTACTTATGGCTTATTGTATATATATATATATAACAAAAATCATATCATATATTTTGGCTTACCCTTAATTTTCATTTATTACAGAATTGCTATCTCGAATCGATAGCAATAATTCATTACGTCTTATTCAATCCACACTTAGTACGATCGCTAATTATAGTATGCAATCTGCAAAAATTCCTTGATCAGTTTATGACTCAATTGATAGAAAATCCCGACGCTTCTTATGGGAGTGGAGATGATAATAAAAAATCAATTCATCTTTTTGGAAAATATTAAAAAACCAAAATTAATTGGAGGCCTTGGCATTTTTTTCGGCTAGACTGGCTAATGCGGCTTTTCTTACTAAGCTTGGTTGGAGAGTGTTAGCTGAGGAACGAGTCTTTGGTTGCGAGTCCTTTGAGGGAAGTATTGCTATAATCGTTGCGAATTGCGATATTGACATATTTCAACCAAGAACTAGTATGTCAAATGTGTGGGCTGCAATATCCGAGCAAGTATAAAATTATAGTCATGGGTACTGCGAGCGCGGTTGGAAATGGCATAAGAACATTGCTTTGGGACACGCTTGGGTCAACGGGATTTGTTTGTCCGACCACATTCTAGCTCCAATTCCAAACGACATTCTGGGTGCGACTGTTGGTGATATGTGGTGCGAGAATAATGGTTGGAGATGGGATGTCTTTTCTAACTTCTTGCCACAAGGCATCCTTCTAAGAATTGTATCCATTTACCTTGTGATCGATCCCGATATTGAAGATTCATTGTATTGGATAGGCACGTCACTCGACAAATTTTCTATTAAATCTACTTTGGGTTTTGGGTTTGTTTAAAGGGGATTGATACAACCTTGTCACCTGAGCCTCCCGTTAGGCGCACAATATGGCGCTAACTGTTGGAAGTAATGCAAATGCTAGTAATGTTGTCTAGATACATTACATTATAGAGAAGTCTTTCATTGCCTCGTAAGAGAATCTCTACACTCTCTCCACTAATTGCATGTCTTTAGCCACTAACTCCATGTTTTTAGCCATGTTTGTAGTAGTGTTTATGTCACTAACTTTGTTAGTCTTGTGCTAATTAACCACTATATATATGAGAAACTTGTAGTCATTTGAGACACACATCTTCCATATCTTCTACTTATTCTTTATAATAATTTTGAGCATACCATATGAGTTCCAACTCCTATTTGTTGAGTACACAACTTGTAGAAGTGTTGTGTGACTTTGGGGGACGACGCCTGTATCGATTTGTACCGTAGTCGGGGCGATTTTGTTTCTCATTCAGTGGCCTCCATGCCACGACACAACAATATGTATTTTCTAAATATATCTCGCCCTTATAGTGACTCTATATTTCCAACAATTGAGAAACAAAATTTTGTCACTATTATTATTGTTGTGTTCATTATTTCTTGTCATTGGAATTATTTGTATTGGCAAAAAGTATTATCTTCGTGTGAAAGTTTCTGTTCGCGGTGGGTGGGACAACACTTTGGTATTTTGGCCATAGCTTGTTCGCTAGACCTCCGTTTGAAGCGTCTAATATGGCATTGAAAAGCTAAAAAGAAGGGCTACAACTTTGTGGTTGAAGCGGTGAGCAATGTGATGGTAGTGTGTTGAAAGTTTATGAAGATTTATGAAAGAATGGTATTATCTATAATTTTATTGCTTGATTCCATTCTTGTGATGACTTTCCTTTACAAATATTTATGCGAGATGAATATAAAGGTTTGGTCAATTATGCCTTAATGATTGGTATGTTCTAGATAGTAGTTTATTTGGTAAGACGCGATTAAATGTCATATCTATTATCTTGGTAAAATTATTATTTTTATAATTGATTTCAAGAATGTGTAATTGAAATTGTTCCAAGATTTGATTGACAAGTAGCTAGAATGATTGAGTGCCCAAGATGTTATTATGCGTACAATATATTTATATTGCAAAATATTTTTCACACATTTGGATAGATTATTTATTTTTCATTATGAGATGAATAAAAATTGATACTTGGGTGAGGAATCATATGTGGAGTTTAAATATTTTGGGTTTCAATTGATATATTATCGTTTACATATTTGTGTGACAAACAAATGGAAATTATTATTTATCAAGCTTCATAAAGTGGATTATGGAGATTATAAATAATCGTGTACGGTTATATGATATCTAAAAGTTGAGATAACTAATAAAATGAATAATGTTTTTTTTTGAACGATTGTGTTTGTCACTAATTTGTGGCGTGACATGTAGGGGAAGATGTTCAACTTATTATTTGATAAAATTATTCATCAAGTTTAGAGTTGATACTTGATACCTTACAATATGTGAAGAGTATAAGTGTATCTCAAAAGAAATATATTGTGTGCTGAGTACATATAATAAGATGATTTTATGTTTTATGCGTAATAAATTGTACCAATATATGTTTTTGGTTATGCGGATAAATAATGGTTGTGTAAGGTTCAATTAATTATGTTGTACTTGAAATATACCACACTATATGAGATTATGATGATTGTTATGATGTGATTAAAGAGTTAAATTCTTTTTGTAATATGTGGATTTGCAAAAAGAAAATGTAAGTGAAACAATCATCGAGATTTGTTGTTCTTAAATATAAGCATGATTATTTACATTTGTTCTTTTAAATGGCGTAAGAGTGGAGCTCTATATTAAATAAGAACTATGTTGTTTATGAGTTATATGATAACATGTTTTGACTATTATGAGAAGTCTTAACGTATATAATCGTTGTTAACTCAATCGAGTTGATGCAGTTTGTACGTTCTCTTTGTGTGCTCATTACCAAAACTTGTTTGTTTGGTGAGACAACTAGATGCAATATTGAGAGTTGCACTATGTTGGATAGTTATAAAGATATTTTATGAAACAAAGGGTAATGATTGACGAGAAGATGAGATATATGATGAGTACATTTTCACCTTTTGTGGTGATTTTCTTATAAGTCTATTGAGAAGACTTTTAAAGTCTATAACCTTGTTTATTATGTAAACATATTTTTGCTCTTAACCTTATAGGATAAGACGCAAGTTGATTGTGAAGCAATTACCCAATTATGGGGGTATTATTTTTGCTTAATGTTTATATTTAACATGATGCTAATCTATAAATATAATTAAAAGGCAAGACTAAAAACCCACATGTCATGATGCCTTGCAAACAAATCCTACGTGTCATTCGTTTACACAGTAGCTCTACGCCTTCATTCTTAGGAAGACAATAATTGAAGGGGCTTAATTTGGAGTTAATCAGTTGTCCCCCGTTTCAAACTTTCCATCTCCCCTACTATTCAATGCATTTACATATTTTGCTCCTCCAATCCATTAATGAATAGTTCATGTCCCTTCATTTTCTTTTTAATATCTATTTAAACTAATATAGTTTTTCTCCACCACCAAAATTGTTACTCGGTTTTAAATAAATAAATAAAAGAAAGCTCTTATATTTCATATTCATCTGCCAGTATGTGTATGTAAATATGTAACGGCCAATATATTGTCTACTAATGTGTTAAGAAGGCTAGCTACAACTCTTTTTCCCCATTTTTCCGAAGCTAACTAGGTGATCAAAGTAACCAGCCCTTACGAAAGTCATATAATGATCTTTTCATTTAATGGATTTTTCTTAAAGAGTATATATCACATAGGTTTTTGTGGCTCATTGTTCCTACGGTCATTAATTTTAGTAGTTATCTTGATAGAGTTGAAGGTTTCATGGTTGAAACGAAGGTAATGGTAGCGTACTGACGGTTGAAAGGTTAATAAGGATAATTTTTGTTTTCCAACTACGTCTTCTTTTTTTGTGTATAAAAGTTTAGCCTTAACTGTTTAAGGTAATAAGGATAATTATGTAGTACATTGTTTTCCTTCCCTTTTACTCCGTACTTTACTTAGTTTTGGGTAAGTTGGTTTACGTTTCTCAGCACGTAATAATATTCTTTGAGTTTCGTCATTATCACTAACCTTTTAATATTTTGGTTCAAGTTTTACTGTAATGTGGTTTTTAATCGATGCCTGTGTATCAAATTTATCTATCATATGTGATTTTAATAGTCAACTTATTTCAAATCTTGATGACTAATCTCTCCCGATATATATATAGAGTTGTACTTGATTTATCGAACCAGGTAAGCATATTATCGATTCTATCTATATTGTACTTCGTATTACTACATGCTAATGTGCTATATTACTCAACGTGGATAGTGGTTAACAATCAATACATGAACATAACATATACAGTATTGACTTTTTACATTTTATATGATTTTATGACGGAAAGGTGATAGTAAAGCTATATTATTGTTCAAACCGAAAAATGTTAATGCTTGCGAAAATTGGGCAATATGGTTCTTTAATAATATCCAACGACTATTCTCTTCTAAGGATTACCTAGAATAAAAATTAGATATCCATATACGATCCAACAATACCATTAAATCTACAATTTATACTTTATTTTAATGACTTCTCTACACACCTCGAACACAAAGACAAGCTTTGCAAACTAATGTTTTAGATCTATTCGGTGATAAATTTGAAAAGATCTAAAAGTAGACAATTGAATTTGGTGTGGAAGTTAATTTTAGGCTAATTTAAGAATTCCCGTGATTTTCACGGGAATAAAAACTAGTTTCAACTTGATATTGCTAAAAAATGATGTGTGTAGTGAATTGCGGATTTACACAATTTATACAAATTTGAGAAAGTTGACTGAGAATAAAATGGCCACAAATGATTTTTGTGAAATTTGAAGTGGAGCATCTTATTTAGAAAGTTAATGGACTAAGAAAGAAAGAAGTCTTAGAGTTGTCGAGGAGAATGGGGTGAAAGCCTATTGGTTGAGGAATTTGTGGTGGATTGATAATACAATATTTTACTCATTTTTGTTCCACATTATATTTCCCTTTAGTCGAAATTTATAGCTTAAGTAGTATAATTAGCTCGTTTTGGAGTAAAATAGAAAATTAGTGGTTTTATGTTAATTAGAGTTAATCTATACTCCCTCCTATTCAATGTCCCTTTCATTTTGGCTCTTAGATTATGGAAATGAATTTTAACCACACAAAAAACACTACCCCACACACAAATGAATTTAGACCACACAAAACACATCCAAAAAAGGAAATATGGAAGAAAACATGAATAACCGAAAAAGGAAATAGGGAAGAATACCATGAATAGGAGGGAGTATTATTTCTAGGGATTTTGGTATAGCCTCCTTCATTTTATATTTATAGGTACAAATCAAGCGGAGACGGAATGAATAATAGAATTTGAAACGGATCGAGGCGGAATCAAATGAACGAAATAGGAGATATACAAGTAGTCCCTTATATACCAATAATTACCAATCACCCATCCCTTATATACCACTACCATAACTACCAATCAAACCCGAAAACCCGACATAGGAGCGGATCAAATAGCATCATTACCACCTGCTCAATTTTGTATCACGAGCTAAGCCAGAGACAACCAGATGCTCCCCGTCTCGCAAGTCGCAACTGAACACCATCGCGGCGTCCAAATCAAGCTAAAAGAAATGAAGTCAAGGAGAGTTAGTCGGGTTCAACCGTGTTGGTGATTTAAGTGAAATTACTGGTTCATTTAGCGTAACTCGGATTTGGTTCATGGATGGGTAAACTCGATATAACATAATGTAAGTGTGGGAAGCATGGAGTGTACGCTTTCATAATTATTTACGAATTTACCGTATAGTTTTTTCGTTTCGTTTAACTATGATGGGATTAAATTTGACGGAATTTATGAAACGTCAATTCTTTGGAGACGAGGTTCCGTGTTCCTTTTCACTTCTTTATAAATAGAATTATAGAAGTGAGATTAGAAGATGAAATATAGAAAGATCCATCTTCTGCATTGAACATACAACAGACTACATATAAAACTTCTTAGTTATATCTGTGTCTTTTGTGCCAAATTTAAGGGACATCGTCTTATTTCAATAGGAAATTTGGTACAACTGTGGCTCTAACATAGGGTCGAGTTGTTCTATTAGGAAAGTATAAGTCGATCACTGTTTCGTGCACGAGAATATAAGAAACGATATGTAATGAAGTATTCTTCCTTAAATATCTCTCAATATAGGAGATTATATCGGAGATTAAATTGAACATAAATCCTTGTGATTTGATTTGATTGCGTAATAAAGAAAGTTATACGGAGTAGTATAAGTCTGGATTATGATGCGAATATGGTACATGATCGTAATCTTGGTGATTATACCTTTTTTATATAATTATACAAAACCTCTTTATTGTCAATTCCTGTTTCGTGATGACAATTACTCCCTCATATTCTCAATAACATTCCCCATTTCTATTTTCGTCTATTCACAATACTTTCCCTATTTCCTTTTTTGGTAAGTGTTTGTGTGGTTCAAATTTAATAATATGGTGGGTTAGTGTATTTGTGTGGTCCAAATTTAATTATATGGTGGGTTAGTGTATTTGTGTGGTCCAAATTTAATTATATGGTGGGTTAGTGTATTTGTGTGGTCCAAATTTAATTATATGGTGGGGTAGTGTATTTTCTTAATTTTTGTGTTAAAGTGAAAGGGGAAAGGTTATTGAGAATAGAATGGAGTATATGGTAATAATTGTACTAATAGAACAAATTGCACTAATATAGGGTCGAATTGTTCTATTAGGAAAGTATAAGTCGATTCCTGTTTCGTGCACGACAATATAAAAAACGATATGTAATGAAGTATTCTTCCTTAAATATCTCTCAATATAGAAGATTATATCGCAGATTAAAGTGAACATAAATCCTTGTGATTTGATTTGATTGCACAATAAGGAAAGTTATACGGAGTAGTATAAGTCTTGATTATGATGCGAATATGGTACATAATCGTAATCTTAGTGATTATACCTTTTTTATATAATTATACAAAACCTCTTTATTTTTCATCTTTTAAGTGTAACATTTTGTGAGCCTCTTTCACACAATTTTCAACATGAAAACCATGTCGTCTTATCTATGTCTCTTCATCATCTTGTCACTCTCATGCATCACTCTTACATTATCCCAAACAAATGTTTTGCAATGCAACTCAAATGACTTAACTGCCCTCAACGATTTCAAAGGTGCAATTCAAATTGACACTTCTAATAGACTTAAGAAATGGGTTGGTAACCAATGTTGTCAATGGGATGGCATTACTTGTGATACCACAACAGGAAGGGTGACACAAGTTAATCTTGCGGCTTTCATCGACACTTTTGAATTTCTCTATTACGCAAACATGAGTGGTTTCCTTCCTCCTACAATCACACTTCTTTCTTCCCTACAAGTCCTTGATCTTGGAGGCCAGGTTAATATTTCCGGGACCATCCCAAAATCAATTGGTTCTGAAATCCCAAATCTTCAGAAACTTGTTTTGTTTGGCAATAAAATAACCGGTCCTATCCCGGATTCTATATTACAGTTGACAAAACTAGAGATATTAGACCTTCATTCCAATTCTCTAAGTGGTACCATCCAAGATAACATCGGCGTGTTGAAATCGCTTACATACCTTGACCTATCAGATAACAAACTCGAGGGTATGATTCCGACTTCAATGGGTAACCTGTCCTCACTTGACTTCCTTGGGCTTTCAAAGAACAAACTCAACGGTACAATTCCTTCAAGTCTAGGCAATCTGTCACAATTACATAAGTTGTACATCGACGGGAATATGTTATCTGGTACTATTCCAAAATCATTAGGCAATTTAAAGGCCCTCACCATTTTTATTGCATCGCATAACATGATCCAAGATCCTCTACCTCAAGAGATTTCAACTATTCGTAACATGACCATTCTTGATCTGTCATTCAACCGTCTAAAGCTCGACACTATTCCGACATGGTTAGCTGGATTGCCATCCCTTAGAAAAATTGATTTAGCAAGTTGCGGAATTAAAACTCTAGATGCCTTGGAAAATCGAACTGATATAAATTTCATGGACTTTTCATCTAATAACCTTACAGGAAGTATACCGGCCTGGATAGGGAAATTCAAGACGCTTTACGCATTGAATTTGTCACGAAATGCGTTCGTGGCAAATATTCCATCTACGGGACAACTGAACATCTTGGATCTCAGTTATAACTTGCTACAGTCCACATTGCCAGAGTCATTGGCCTCAGAAAGCGATTTGGAGATATTGAACCTCCAAAATAATCAGTTGACAGGTGAAATACCACAAAGTTACGTTCAGCTAAATAGTTTGAAACAGTTTGATTTATCAAACAATTTTCTGGTTGGAAAAGTCCCTGTAGGAGGACCGTTTGACAAATTTCCTAAGAGCTCTTACATTGGCAATAAAGGATTATGTGGAACACCTCTTCCTCCTTGTACTAAGTAATAAAATTGAATGTGTTAATGAGTAAAACAACATTTGGGATCGTTGTCGACTTGTCGAATCAGTTAACTATTAATAAATGTTAGGCTAAATCAATGTCTTATCACGTATTCTAAATTTCACGGGAGGTCGCGTGTCGTGTCTGTGTCCGTTTTGGTGTTAGCTAGCTCAATGATTGTTAGACTTAAAGTAGAATAAGATAAACTAGGAAATGTACAAATTGGGTTATTATTCAAGTGTAAAATCAGTGGCCATGTATAATGAATGACTAGTAGATCTCCTTAGAGATGGTCTCTCAATAAATTGATTTAGAGATTAATTACAAATTGATGAGAAAATGGTATAAAAAACACAAAATAGACACGTATAATATAAAATGAGGTACGATAAAATTAGTTATAATATATGGTAAAATTAGGTAAGATTGTTGTAAAACATGTACCAAACGAAAGAGACATTTTGAGTTACAAGTAACAATAAAAGGATTACGAACAAATAGATAAAGAGATACGATAAAATTGGTCTCTTAATAACTTATTGAGAGAACGTTTCTCAAAAGTTTTAAATGACGCAATACTAAAAGCCTTTACTTGGTTAGGTTTTTAACATGGAAGAATACTTAGGTACTCTAGAATTTAGAGTTGGCAAATGGGTATCTAGTTCGGATTCGAGTCGGGTCGGTTCACTTCGGATCGGGTCATTTTTGGGTTAATAGGTCACTTAGGATCAGATCATTGCGGGTCGTCATTTTGTTTTAGTTAACTCATTTTGGCTCAGTCGGGTCATTTCAGGTCACTCAAGTAGGTGTCCATCGGGTCACTTCAACCTTATCAAATCGGATCAATTTTGCGATGTCTAGGCTAAATTTACTAGATTTCGGTACACTCCAATGAACGAGAAATCTCACATTTACAATTACAATTTTGAAGAGAACAAGGCGGGACACATGCATAAGAGCTATAAGAGCATGGTGCGCCGGTGAACCCAGAAACTTCTCATTAATATGTGACATTTTGACAAGGATACACGTAGAGAAACCTATACAATAACGCTATTTGGTAAATAATAGATTGATAATTTTTTAGCGTAATAGAGATATATAGCGTGTTTGACTCGTCAATATGTTATTTACTAGTTTAGGACCCGTGCAAAGTTGCACGGGCATGTAAAGAAAATATATAAAGATAGTCATTTGAAATTATATAGTTAACAATATTAGTATACTGTACAACATATACCCAAAAAAATTAGAGTACAATATCGACTCGAAATTTAACATGAAAGAATTAATTGAACATGAAAGAATTATAGTGGAGAAATTTATAAGAGCGTCTACAATCAATAGCACAACCGAGTGGGGACTTGTAGGTATAGTCAATCCGATAAAAATTCTAAATCGGCCACTGTTTATAATACTCTTTAAGATTTTATAATATAGATTTAATAATATAGATCAAATAATATTATATAATTTGTATAATAATTAACTTAGATATATTTCCAACCGTGTCGTAAATCATATAAATAATTTCAAATGTAAGCGAATTATATTGATCCCTTAAGTGTTGAAGCTAATGAAAATCACTAAGTAAAAGATATCAACAAAATTCATCAATAATTTAAACTTGCTTGGGACTTTGGTGCTTAAGCTAATGCGCTAAAGAAAATTTGAATTTTACTACAATATTTATGGCCATTCTCATGTTAGTAGGCTCCATTTTACACGATGAGTATAAAATCGCTTCAGAGTGGACAAAAAATGAGAGCTAAAATTATTCATTACTGTCTGTTTATAAATCGAATTTCATCCTCGGTTTCTTGAAATACATAGAAAATAATACTCCCTCCTAGTCGGTCATTTCTTCCCTCTTTCCTTATTGGGTAAGTCGGGTTTTCTTCCCTCTTTCCCTTTTTGGATGTGGGGTTGTGTGTTGTGTGGTCTAAATTCATTTGTATGTGGGGTAGTGTGTTTTGTGTGGTCCAAATCCATTTTCTTAATTTTAGGTGTAAAAGGGAAAGGGGAAGAAATGAGTGACTAAGAGGGAGTAGTTCTTTAACGTCCAATTCATCATGTGCAATGGACAATTCGACTGGTTCAACATAGAAAAACATAGAAAACTTTACTCCTGGAAGGTCCTTCAGAGCCGGCAAAGTCTTTTAAAACAATAGTCCTTGAAGATCCTTCAAAACAATAAAGACCTTTTGTGGTTGCTTATTGAGTAGTGCCATAGTTTGGTAACACTATCATTCCTTGGTGATTTCAGCAGTTTTATCAGTTTTTTGTCTTCTGGACATGCTTTCTTTTTCAAATCCGTTGTCGGGGTGCCTTCACATTGAACAATAAATCGAGCGAGCAATAGATGTTCATGTCAACTGCGGGAAAACAAAGTTTAGCAATTGCGAGGAAACAAATTAAAGCAATATAGGAAAAAGTACAAATAAATAACAACTTCAGACAAATATGAGAAGACGGAACTTTACTTTAGCTACTTATCCTTGTGTAAAAATGATTTTACACAAATGTTAAAATGTCCTTGAAAGTTTAGTAAGTTCTTTAAAAGAAAACTCACCACTTAATCCCATAACAATATTTCATAGAAAGAATTGAATATGTTATTGCATGTAGAAAGAATTACAATGATGTCGAGATAATGTCATTACAACAATATCCAAACTCCATGCTTGGTAAAATAATTGTTCTCTAGTTATTAAAGGCAAATGATAATGTCACTACACTTTTTGTTAATGCCACAACAATACAAGTTAAGTCTAAAAACATGTTAATATTCACCGTCTCGAAAACATGAGTGGCATTAGTGATTTTGGAGTGGCATTATGTCTTCCCTTATTCAATGTTCATGACCAAACAATTTGCAAAGTGAAATTATTTATAATTCTCTACAAAAATCAATAAACCAATAATGAATAGATAATATAAACATATTTTTTCATACAATGATGCAAGCAACTTTTAACACCACAAAATACTAAGTAGTAGAATAATCCAATACGAAAAATCAGCTAACTTAATTACTATTCATAAATTTCCAAACAATCAAAAGGGAAACGCACACAATAACATTTGTTGAGACCATTTCTAAATTAGATTGGTTGATGATGCCTTAAGACAAATTAATCTTATTGTTAATATAATGTGTGTCTCTTAAGTTTTAATCTTATAGCTATGAAAGCTCAACTAATCGTTCAAGGTTGCACAAGAAGATCAAGAGATGAAGATCGTCATTGTTATAGTCATAGTGTTGTATAAGAGATCATTAAACTTGATTCATGCTAAGTACTTCAAAACTGACAGTGACATGTCACTGTGGTTTCTGGCTCTTAAATATTTCGAAAATATTTAAATCTTGAAAATAGTTTTCCAAACTTTTGATCAACATTTTACATTGCTAAATATTCTGGTTTGATCTTTATAAATGAAAGAAAGCTTTGGTTGTCTTGGAGAAGAGGTAGCTTGCACAAAAAGACATTTGCCAAAAATGGGTTGTTTACTTTTCTATATTTGGTCACTACCATTTATGCTCTTTCTTGATGAAAAATCTACCCTTATTTTGTCTAAGTGTGGCTGCCAAATTAAGTTGACTAGTAAGCTTGATTACTTGTGCAAGTAATTCATTTGGCTTGCATAAGGGGTCATGGTTTCTTGTGCATTAATTGGCCTTCTTGTTGTCCAAGCTTTAATTGTTTAATATTTTCTAACACTTGTGCTTAATTGAAGTGTGTTATTTTTAGTGTGTAGTATACTCTACTTTACACTATAAATACCACACTTATTTCATTTGAACAAGTGTGCAACAACAAAATATTTTCAAGCTTAAAAGACTTTGAGTTTTATTGAGTAATTATCTTTGCAAAAATCGTTTAACATTTCATACTTAATTGTTTTGCAAAATATTTTTTAAGTCTTTTACAAAGAGCTAGTTCGTTGTAACAAAGCATGTATTGTGTTCAATGATCTCGTGTTAGTACTTAATCGTTTTCTCCACCGTTCATTTTGTGAACATTTTGAGAAACACAAGTCTTGTAACAAACGAGTAGAACAAGTCTTAAGATAGAGTTATCTTGAGCAACTAGCAACTCGACAGAGTTGGGGAAGTCTCTTGGCGGAGTAGTCTTGAGCAATAGCAACTCGAAAGAGTTGGGGAAGTCTCTTAGCGGAGTAGCTTTGAGCATAAGTCTTGGTGCGGAGTAGCATTGAGCAAATAGCAACCGGAGTAGGTTGGGGAGTTGTTTTATTATTCGGGGTCTTTGTTTGTATGAGGTTACGTCAAAGATGTTTAATAAGATAACGTTGGATGTAGGTCGCGGAGTAGTGACCGAACCAATTTAAAAAACATCCTTGAGTTTTGTCTATTTCGTTTTTAATATTTCCGCTGCACTCAGAATTCACTGTTGATTCCACTGTGACATTTACTGGCTGAATCGTTGTTGAATACTTCTAACTTTCTAGTTCGAAGTTGTCAACTTCTCCTTTCTTCTAAGTAGTGTCTTAGTGATCATAGAGTTTTTAAAAAAGCTTTAATTAAGCTTAAAATTTTAAATAGACACCTAATTCACCCCCTCCCCCTCTTAGGTGATCTCGCCCTTGACTCTTCAACATTGTACCTGTATCACCAATTAACTATCTGAAATAATTGGATTGACTTAAAATCCGTAGATTAAATTGTGGCCTATCATTTTTAAGCTAATAATTTATTTAGTGAGATAATAGGCTACCAATAGACGAACTCTCGACGAATAAAATTCAAACCCGATCCTAGAAAATAGGATAAAATGATACTCAGTCCATCACATTTATATTGTCTAACGTTTACTTTAGGTGGATTTAGGATAAGCTAAGAAAATGGCAAGTATGAGATATTTATAGGGTAATGATAAATTCACTATCGATTTACTAATGTCACTCAAATTATGAGAGAGTAGATAATAAGATATCCATATAATTAACTTGTATTTGAGTGGTATTAAACAGTAGTGTAATGGCGTTATCATTAATGATGATTAACATATTTATAATGTAAATAAATACTGGTTAAAAATTTAATAAATGGGACGGTAAAACTTGGATAAATTTAAAGGAGCGAGAAACATTAAAAAAATTGCTAGAAAGAGTAGTAAATGTGATACTCCAGAAATTAAAAGGCTATTCTTTTGTAATAATTTAAATCAATTCATCCACTCAAAATATGCTATTCTCATGGGTATCAAATAATTAACCATATGTTCGGCTATTAGATGAAGTTTATATAGTAATTTTAAAGAACAAAATTAGAAGGGTACATAATAAAACTATACAAATTTTCATTTAAGGCGGACACTATTCGTCTTAAGCTTTAAGATGGGTCAAATCATATCAAATTATCACACTTGTTGCCTAGAAAATATCAAAAATTTTGTCCTTATAAACACTATGTGGTAATCTAGGTAGCACGGACAATCCTCCTACTTAGCCGTCCCGTGTCGGACACACAGACACCTATAAATAAGGAATGAGAGGTTCAAAATTAAAAGAGATTGATTAGAAGATGATTTTGGGTGGAAAATAAGAATAAATTATAGTCAAAGTCAAATTTTAACTCCAATTATTTACATTTAATATCAAATACTAATACAAAAATAAAATTGTACGTTATTTATAACTATAAAATATATATTTTATTAAATTTAAATGTCGTGTCCCGTGTCCTAAATTTTACAAGATGCCGTATCACGTGTGTCCGTTTTGGTGCTACCTAGGTGGTAGTATTTGACCTTAAGACGGATAAAAGGAAGAATGGTAAAACTATCTAGGAATATAATCAGGCATTTCTTCCAAAAAGTAGTCATTTCATGTCATCACACTTTTCTTGAAGACAAAATAATCAATACGCAATAATAAATTAAACTCAATATCGGCAACACGTAAAATAATTGATCTGAAAAATAGCATGTATTACCTTAAATTGAAGATTATGTAAACCCCAAAATCACCATAAGATAATTAAGAAGTTTATTTTTGTAGAACCCTGAATGATACCTGCTTTAGAAAATAAGAGAAAAATCAAAATAGGGCTTTCAAATTGATTTACATGTCGGCGTAATAATAATTCATAGATTAGCCAAATAATCCCAAGTTTATAATACCAAAATAATTTCGAAAAATCAAAGTTTTGAAATATGTACTACTCTGTTCAAATAAATACGATAAACACGAAACAATTCAAATAATATTAAAGAGATATAGAAGCTTACCTTAACGAATTAATGGAGTAATCCACGGCCCGATATCAGAAAAATAGTATAGTTAGGAATTTAAAATCATAGAGATCACGGAGAATGACGGATGAATGTATATACGAAGTATATATTAGGGAAGAATATTATATGTGAAACAAAAAAGGAATAAGAATAAATGTGATGGGTGTGAAATGATAAGTAAAGATTTTATATCTTAAGTTCTTTATTGCTTTTAATTAAGATTTTATGTAATTAAGGAAGGTTTTTAAATTCTTTTGATAATATGTTGGGCGAAGGGACTGACGTAGTGGTGGCCGACGTAGGGGCGGCCGGAGTAGAGACTTTCTATGTAGGGGCGGCTGGTGTATTTGCGGCCGGCGTAAAGACGGTCGGCCGCCGAAAAGACGGGCAGCCTGCGTAGGGGAAGGCGACCGACGATGGGTAGTTTTGAATGTCTGTTTACTTTGCCTTTGTTTTTTTTTCCAATGTAGTGTTGTACTGCATGTATAGTGTTAGAGGGGGGAAATGAGAGAGGTATAATTATCAATTGTGTATTGACCTCGTTTGTTTGCCCACCCAATTAATGGGAATTCTATAATCCCATGATCAACTTGTTTCGTTACCCCATATTTTGTAAAGTAGGGAGTTTCAAACTCCATAGGAGTTTTCAACTTCAACATAATGGAGGGATTAAACTATCTAGCCCCTTAGGTCATTGGCAACTCCTAGAAAAAAAGAAACTCCAACATGGCAACCAAACATGAAAATGTAATTCATGTGAATTCTAATGTAAGAGATTAAATCACGTGAATTGCAAACTAACACAGGAACTTAACTCCCTTATGAACCAAATGAGTCCTAAGATAAGTAAAATGAGTACTATAAAAATCAAACCTTTAGATTGATTATCATTATAAAATAATATATTGTGTACACTAGAAGATCTTGTTTTAGTCAACATTCAATTGATAGATTGTATACTATATATACACAACCCACTTATAATAATTGTTATGATCTTATAAGTCATGAATAATTTCGGAATTTCCCTCCTCTCCTAGAATCTAATAATTTTTGTTTCCCATGAAATAAAATGATTGAATGTACATACATAAATTATTTAATCACACTATCGTGAATTCAATGTAATTGGGTGGAGCACTCATCCTTTTTACACCTTTAATTAGCATTGCTTCCTTAATAATATTGCTACATTGCTCCCTACTTTCTTTTTCTTCCTTAATTCACATATTTTAAATATTTGCACATGTTTAAAATAATAAGTTACTAATATAAACCCTAAATAATTATCGAATTAGTGCTAATTCGATGGTGACTAATACTGATTTTCCCCCTAAACCATATAAATACTAAAGGATTGGTATCAAATTTCTTCACTCATCACTACATAAATTTATTTAGTAGGACATTATTATACTTATTACAATTAAGGTTTTCTTCGAATTGCTTAACTCGAAATGGCGCGTTACTTTCTTAATCATCCATCTTCAACAATGTTTCTTTTATTACTAGTTAGCTTTATTTTTTTACAATGTTGTCAATGTTTTAACCCTAAATTTGTGAATGTGTCAATAAGTGATCGGAATTTTGATTCCGACTGGCATCCAGCCGGCGCTACATGGTATGGACCGCCTCATGGGGCCGGAAGTGATGGTATGATTTTAAAAAGAATATCTTACGCAATGCATGCAATTTACTAATTAACATTCATGAATTGTGTGTGATTGATTTTCAGTTAAACTTGGACCTAAAAAATGCATGCATTGTATATATAACTCGTTGTTACGTAAATGACTATTTTATTATTATAATATTTATTCTTATATTATTGTTTTATTTTTTTTATACATATGATTAGATTATTATTAAATAATATTAATATAATATTATTAATAATAATGATTTATATTATTATAATATTAATTATTATTATTATTATTATAAATTATAAATTATATTTTATATTATTGTTTATATTATTATATTATTATATTATACTTATCATATATATTTTTTAGTTACTTAATTTTATATATTTATTACTATAATTAATAATGTTATCATTCATATTAATATTATATTTTTTTATTATATTACTAAAAAAAATTTATATCTTATTTGATTATTATTATTAGATTATATTAATATAATATTATTATTACTAATGATTAATAGTAATAATAATAATAATATTGTTATCTTTTTATTATTTCAGTTTAATTCAGTTCAGTACAGTTCAGTTCAGTTCAGTTCAACTCCATTAAGGCTCTGTTCTTTTCGACTGAATTTGTCTGAACTGAACTGAACTGAACTTAATGAAGCTGAACTGAACTAAACTAAACTTAATGGAACTCAACTATTTTTTTCGCATTGTCTTCCCGAACCCGACTCAAGTATTTTTTTTCGCATTGTCTTCACTCGAGGGGTGCATTATTTATTGTTGTGCCTGTTTTTACATTGTTAATCAAAACATAAGCATGCTTGGTTTAGTTGTTTGTATAAGATGGTATATTACTTAGTGAATAACCTTGTATTATAACTTGTAGTTGACTAAATTATACTTTACAGGAAAATGGGAGGAATAGAAAGACATGGGATATCACTATATCACAAAATCAAATATGATCCATAAATCAATCACCATCAACAAACTTACAAATAAATTTAGCTCAAACCATAAACCATTAAAACAAATGTTGCCATCTTTTTGTGAGAATGTTGAAAAACATAACCTACCATATTGTCCATATAAGTAAGGGTCACCATTGTATATTCACCTCCTGTTAAATTTTCCCATGTTTTTCTAGTACTTACACTTTAAACACAAGTTCTTATTTCAGACGGATATTATCCGTCTGAAAAATAAGACGGAATTATGTTGTCACTTAAACGCAAATACTATAAGAGTTTGAGGGAAATAAGGTCAGTTTGCCAAAGGGCATACGTGAGTACATATTAAGATTAAAATGGACAATAATGAAATTGTTAAATAGGAATAATATTAGTGGAGTTTGTTTATCATGGTTTTGTTGTCTAATCTACACAATTAAAGAATCCTAAATGATGATTGATTAAATTTGCCCTAAAAGAGTAAAAAAAACCTAGAGGACAACTTGTAATTGACAATCAATCAATATTAGTATCATCATGTATATTTACACATTCATGCATTATGGTTTAAAGTCTTTAAGCACTCAACTCTTGTATCTATATTTTCAATGGACAAAACTATTTAGTTCTTACAAAATAAAAACTTTTAACAATTAGTTTTACATGACAATGTCTAATATTATTTTTTTTACTTTTCTACTACTATTCATTAATATTGTTTACTCATACACAAACATTACCGACGACACAACTACATCAATAGTATTGTGCGTGGAACCGACCGGAAAATGTCCATTTCGGACAATTCAATCGGCGGTAAATGCAGTACCCGCGGCTAGCAAACAAAGGAGAATTATACAAATCAGCGCCGGGAATTACTAGTATGTTACTTGCTTATTAGCTTTAAAGTTACTAGTGTGTAACTTATTAGCTTTTAATTTACCAATGTAGATCCCATGTAATTACACGGCTTTTTTAGGCGGTTTTGTTAGAAAATTTTGTAATTAATTTGCCGAATTTCACTCTTTTTTAAATTTAATAAATACACTATTAATAATGTTTTATGTCAAGAGGTCATTCAGGTCGGGTCAATTGGGTCGGGTTACTTTTGTCACGTCTAGAGGTAACATGTTCAACGGGTTGCTCTTTTAATGGTGTTGTATAAATGGTTGCAAAGATCAGATTAATATGAAATAAAACATAGGTTGGGGTAATAAGAGAAGGAGAGGTATAGATTAGATTATTCTCATTTAATAACCCGGTTGTTAATCAATGGTGCCTCAAGATTTGTTGTACTAGTTGGAAAATGTGTGGTTTTAGACGAGAATCAGGGAGTTGTAATTTTTGGTAAAATAAATAATAGTCAAATTTGACTTTTTTAGACATGATTCAACCCCTTGTCTCATATGAAATAAAACATAGATTGGGGTAATAGGAGAAGGAGAGGTATAGATTAGATTATTCTCATTAAATAACCTGGTTGTTAATTAATGGTGCCTCAAGATTTGTTGTACTAGTTGGAAAATGTGTGGTTTTATACGAGAGAATCAGGGAGTTGTAATTTTTGGTAAAATAATAGTCAAATTTGACTTTTTTAGACATGATTCAACCCCTTGTCTCATATGACTCCGTCTTATTTATTCGGTGTCCGCTTCATTTATACCTACAATTACAAAAATACAATGGCAATAAGAGAAGAAATGTGGGCTTAAAATACGAAAAATAAAGTGTTATCACGGATGTTAGATGATAGTAAGTTTTTAACTGGGAAAATAATTTCAAAGTTTTAGCCCTTAATTATCGTATATGGATAGATCTTTTGTTTACGATAAATACATATTTAAATGTACTGATTTGCTTCTTTTTTTGGCTAAGTGAAAAAATCATTATTCCAAAGGAAAAGCCACCAATAACCTTTCAAGGGCAAGGTTACCTCAACACCATCATCAACTGGAACGACACGGCCAAATCAGCCAACGGGACGTTCTACAGTGGGACGGTTCAAATCTTCTCAGTCAAGTTCATCGCGAAAAATATAACTTTTAAGGTAAAAATTAGTTTTCGTAAATTGAGTGTATATATTACATAAATAATTAAACTAATCCATAATAGTTTTCGTTTTCTTATCTAGGCAAAGTAAACGTCTAACATAATAACGTACTAACTCATTAACATGAAAGCATGTCGTTTAATGTTTTGTCTAATGCCTAATTATATGAAAAGTTCATAAAATTGAAATATTTAGAACATTTTTATTACATCTTAAATGAAATCACAAACTGTAAGGCGGCACATATAAGTGGTTTCATTTTAGTGTAAAATGGCTCAAAAATGAAAGTTCAATCCAGTCCACTACACATTTACACCTCTAAAACAACATAACTTTTTAAAGCCCAACAAAACGAGGCTACTAGCCCACAAAACTACACATTATCTCACAAGCTCTAGCTTAAGACGATCTCACTTTTTAAGGCGGTTCATTATTATAAAAAAAAATTATATATTTATTGCTAATAAATGAGTTACGGTATTTTTTTTATCATGACATTTTTTTCTTTGTTTTTTTTTTTTCCTAATTATGTTCCTATTTTGAATGCAGAATTCGGCTCCACCTCCGGCCCAAGGAGTCGAGGGAGCCCAGGCGGTGGCAGTGAGAGTAGGCGGCGACATGGCTGCGTTTTGGGGTTGCGGCTTCTATGGAGCGCAAGATACCCTTCACGATGACCAGGGTCGCCACTACTTCAAAGACTGCCATATTCAAGGATCAATAGATTTTATTTTTGGCATGGCAAAATCATTTTACGAGGTAATTACTTGAAACTTCTATTGGGCAAAATCATCTAACAATTAGTTTGGGCTATTCTCCTATTGGGCCAGTCCTTCATTCATTCAAATAATTTAAAATGTATTACTTATGGCTTATTGTAAATATATATAACAAAAATCATATCATATATTTTGGCTTACCCTTAATTTTCATTTATTACAGAATTGCTATCTCGAATCGATAGCAAGCCCAATAAATGGGTCCATAACTGGCGCTATAACGGCAAATGGGAAAAGTGCCCCCGATGAAGAGTCGGGGTTCGTCTTCTACCGGTGCAATATTACTGGCACCGGTAGTGTTTATCTTGGACGAGCATGGCGCCCGTATTCCCTTGTCGTATACGCTTTCACCAACATGTCGGCCATTGTTGCGCCAGTAGGCTGGAACGATTGGGAGAACCCAACATCTGATCGGTAAGTACAACACACCCATTCTTCTATTATTGTCTTACTTACAACAACTTTATTTTTAATGGTAGTATAGACAAATTTACTTCTACTAATTAATACAATAATTCATGTAGGACTGTCTTCTACGGTGAGTATCGCTGTACGGGATTAGGTTCGTATACGGAGCAAAGGGTCAGCTACGCAAAAAAACTAACGGACCAAGAAGCTAAGCCGTTCATCAGTTTGTCGTATATTCAAGCTGATAATTGGTTGGAGCCTTTTGCATGATACAATCAAATACGGAGTATATAATAATGTATTAGTTTGAATAATATATCTGTCTAAAAATCAAGACTTTTGTAATTAAATAATGTATTAGTTTGAATAAATAACATTAATGCAACAATTTTCCTATACATTGGAATGAAATTCGTCTTCAATTTACTTGCAATTATATATGTTATTGGGATGCCACTTACATTTGAATATTTGCCTTTTGCTCATTTAGAAGAACAAAAAATCCACACTTGTGGGGTGGTATACTAAACGTTTTTTTTTTAATGGAAGTGCTACTCTTATTCAATCCTCACTTAGTACGATCGCTAATTATAGTATGCAATCTGCGAAAATTCCTTGATCAGTTTATGACTCAATTGATAGAAAATCCCGACGCTTCTTATGGGAGTGGAGATGATAATAAAAAATCAATTCATCTTTTTGGAAAATATTCAAAAACCAAAATTAATTGGAGGCCTTGGTATTTTTTTGGCTAGACAGGCTAAGGCGGCTTTTCTTACTAAGCTTGGTTGGAGAGTGTTAGCTGAGGAACGAGTCTTTGGTTGCGAGTCTTTGAGGGAAGTATTGCTATAATCGTTGCGAATTGCGATATTGACATATTTCAACCAAGAACTAGTATGTCAAATGTGTGGGCTGCAATATCCGACCAAGTATAAAATTATAGTCAGGGGTACTGCGAGCGCAGTTGGAAATGGCATAAGAACATTGTTTTGGGACACGCTTGGGTCAACGGGATTTATTTGTTTGTCCGACCACATTCTTGCTCCAATTCCAAACGACATTCTGGGTGCGACTGTTAGTGATATGTGGTGCCAGAATAATGGTTGGAGATGGGATGTCTTTTCTAACTTCTTGCCACAAGGCATCCTTATAAGAATTGTATCCATTTACCTTGTGATCGATCCCGACATAGAAGATTTGTTGTATTGGATAGGCACGTCACTCGACAAATTTTCTATTAAATCTACTTTTGGTTTTGGGTTTGTTTAAAGGGGATTGATACAGCCTTGTCACCTGAGCCTCCCGTTTGGCGCACAATATGGCGCTAACTGTTGGAAGTAATGCAAATGCTAGTAATATTGTCTAGATACATTACATTATAGAGAAGTCTTTCATTGCCTCGTAAGAGAATTTCTACACTCTCTCCACTAATTGCATGTCTTTAGCCACTAACTCCATGTTTTTGGCCATGTTTGTAGTAGTGTTTATGCCACTAACTTTGTTAGTGTTGTGCTAATTAACCACTATAAATATGAGAAACTTGTAGTCATTTGAGACACACATCTTCCATATCTTCTACTTATTCTTTATGATAATTTTGAGCATACCATATGAGTTCCAACTCCTATTTGTTGAGTACACAACTTGTAGAAGTGTTGTGTGACTTTGGGGGACGACACCTGTATCGATTTGTACCGTAGTCGGGGCGATTTTGTTTCTCATTCAGTGGCCTCCATGCCACGACACAGCAATATTTATTTTCTAAATATATCTCGCCCTTATAGTGACTCTATATTTTCAACAATTGAGAAACGAAATTTTGTCACTACTATTATTGTTGTGTTCATTATTTCTTGTCATTGGAATTATTTGTATTGGCAAAAAGTATTATCTTCGTGTGAAAGTTTCTGGTCGCGGTGGGTGGGACAACACTTTGGTATTTTGGCCATAGCTTGTTCGCTAAACCTCCGTTTGAAGCGTCTAATATGGCATTGAAAAGCTAAAAAGAAGGGCTACAACTTTGTGGTTGAAGCCGTGAGCAATGTGATGGTAGTGTGCTGAAAGTTTATAACGATTTATGAAAGAATGGTATTATCTATAATTTTATTGCTTGATTCCATTCTTGTGATGACTTTCCTTTACAAATATTTATGTGAGATGAATATAAAGGTTTGGTCAATTATGCCTTAATGATTGGTATGTTCTAGCTAGATAGTAGTTTATTTGGTAAGATGCGATTAAATGTCATATCTATTATCTTGGTAAAATTATTATTTTTATAATTGATTTCAAGAATGTGTGAATGAAATTGTTCCACGATTTGATTGACAAGTAGCTAGAATGATTGAGTGCTCAAGATGTTGTTATGCGTATAATATATTTATATTGCAAAATATTTTTCACACATTTGGATAGATTATTTATTTTTCATTATGAGACGAATAAAAATTGATACTTGGGTGAGGAATCATATGTGGAGTTTAAATATTTTGGGTTTCAATTGATATATTATCTTTTACATATTTATGTGACAAACAAATGGAAATTATTATTTATCAAGCTTCATAAAGTGGATTATGGAGATTATAAATAATCGTGTACGGTTATATGATATCTAAAAGTTGAGATAACTAATAAAATGAATAATGTTTTTTTTTGAACGATTGTGTTTGTCACTAATTTGTGGCGTGACATGTAGGGGAAGATGTTCAACTTATTATTTGATAAAATTATTCATCAAGTTTAGAGTTGATACTTGACACCTTATAATATGTGAAGAGTATAAGTGTATCTCAAAAGAAATATATTGTGTGCTGAGTACATATAATAAGATGATTTTATGTTTTATGCGTAATAAATTGTACCAATATATGTTTTTGGTTATGCGGATAAATAATGGTTGTGTAAGGTTCAATTAATTATGTTATACTTGAAATATACCACACTATATGAGATTATGATGATTGTTAGATGTGATTAAAGAGTTAAATTCTTTTTGTAATATGTGGATTTGCAAAGAGAAAATGTAAGTGAAACAATCATCGAGATTTGTTGTTCTTAAATATAAGAATGATTATTTACTTTTGTTCTTTTAAATGGCGTAAGAGTGGAGCTCTATATTAAATAAGAACTATGTTGTTTATGAGTTATATGATAACATGTTTTGACTATTATGAGAAGTCTTAACGTATATAATCGTTGTTAACTCAATCGAGTTGATGCAGTTAGTACGTTCTCTTTGTGTGCTCATTACCAAAACTTGTTTGTTTGGTGAGACAACTAGATGCAATATTGAGAGTTGCACTATGTTGGATATTTATAAAGATATTTTATGAAACAAAGGGTAATGATTGACAAGAAGATGAGATCTATGATGAGTACATTTTCACCTTTTGTGGTGATTTTCTTATAAGTCTATTGAGAAGACTTTTAAAGTCTATAACCTTGTTTATTATGTAAACATATTTTTGCTCTTAGCCTTATAGGATAAGACGCAAGTTGATTGTGAAGCAATTACCCAATTGTGGGGGTATTATTTTTGCTTAATGTTTATATTTAACATGATGCTAATTTCAACTTGATATTGCTAAAAAATGATGTGTGTAGTGAATTGCGGATTTACACAATTTATGCAAATTTGAGAAAGTTGATTGAGAATAAAATGGTCACAAATGATTTTTGTGAAATTTGAAGTGGAGCATCTTATTTATAAAGTTAATGGACTAAGGCCCTGTTCTTTCTGACTTATTTTCAGCTCATTTCAGTTTAGTTCAGCTCTATTCAGTTTAGTTCAGTTCAGTTCAGCTCCATTAAGTTCAGTTCAGTTCAGTTCAGCTCCTCTCTTTATAAATTAACTCTTACTTCAGTTCAGTTCAGTTCAGCTCCATTAAGTTTAGTTCAGTTCAGTTCAGCTTTATTAAGTTCAGTTCAGTTCAGTTCAGCTCAGTTTCAGCCGAAAAGAACATGGCCTAAGAAAGAAAGAAGTCTTAGAGTTGTCGAGGAGAATGGGGTGAAAGCCTATTGGTTGAGGAATTTGTGGTGGATTGATAATACAATATTTTACTCATTTTTGTCCCACATTATATTTCCCTTTAGTCGAAATTTATAACTTAAGTAGTATAATTAGCTCGTTTTGGAGTAAAATAGAAAATTAGTGGTTTTATGTTAATTCGAGTTAATCTATATTATTTCTAGGGATTTTGGTATAGCCTCCTTCATTTTATATTTATAGGTACAAATCAAGCGGAGACGGAATAAATAATAGAATTTGAAACGGATCGAGGCGGAATCAAATGAACGAAATAGGAGATATACAAGTAGTCCCTTATATACCAATAATTACCAATCACCCATCCCTTATATACCACTACCATAACTACCAATCAAACCCGAAAACCCGAAAACCCGAAAACCCGACATAGGAGCGGCTCAAATAGCATCATTACCACCTGCTCAATTTTGTATCACGAGTTAAGCCAGAGTCAACCAGATGCTCCCCGTCTCGCAACTGAACACCGTCGCGGCGTCCAAATCAAGCTAAAAGAAATGAAGGCAAGGAGAGTTAGTCGGGTTCAATTGTGTTGGTGATTTAAGTGTAATTACTGGTTCATTTAGCGTAACTCGGATTTGGTTCATGGATGGGTAAACTCGATATAACATAATGTAAGTGTGGGAAGCACGGAGTGTACGCTTTCATAATTATTTACGAATTTACCGTATAGTTTTTTCGTTTCGTTTAACTATGATGGGATTAAATTTGACGGAATTTCTGAAGCGTCAATTCTTTGGAGACAAGGTTCCGTGTTCCTTTTCACTTGTTTATAAATAGAATTATAGATGTGAGATTAGAAGATGAAATATAGAAAGATCCATCTTCTGCATTGAACATACAACAGACTACATATAAAACTTCTTAGTTATATCTGTGTCTTTTGTGCCAAATTTAGAGGACATCGTCTTATTTCAATAGGAAATTTGGTACAACTGTGGCACTAATATAGGGTCGAATTGTTCTATTAGGAAAGTATAAGTCGATTACTGTTTCGTGCACGAGAATATAAGAAACGATATGTAATGAAGTATTCTTCCTTAAATATCTCTCAATATAGGAGATTATATCGGAGATTAAATTGAACATAAATCCTTGTGATTTGATTTGATTTGATTTGATTTGATTGCGTAATAAAGGAAAGTTATACGGAGTAGTATAAGTCTTGATTATGATGCGAATATGGTACATAATCGTAATCTTGGTGATTATACCTTTTTTATATAATTATACAAAACCTCTTTATTGTCAATTCCTGTTTCATGATGACAACTACTCCTTCATATTCTCAATAACATTTCCCATTTCTATTTTCGTCTATTCACAATACTTTCCCTATTTCCTTTTTTGGTAAGTGTTTGTGTGGTCTAAATTTAATTATATGGTGGGGTAGTGTATTTGTGTGGTCCAAATTTAATTATATGATGGGGTAGTGTGTTTTCTTAATTTTTGTGTTAAAGTGAAAGGAAAATTTATTGAGAATAGAAGGGAGTATATGGTAATAATTGTACTAATAGAACAAATTGCACTAATATAGGGTCAAATTGTTTTATTAGGAAAGTATAAGTCGATTCCTGTTTCGTGCACGAGAATATAAGAAACGATATGTAATGAAGTATTCTTCCTTAAATATCTCTCAATATAGAAGATTATATCGCAGATTAAATTGAACATAAATTCTTGTGATTTGATTTGATTGCACAATAAGGAAAGTTATACGGAGTAGTATAAGTTTTGATTTTACCTTTTATGTGGATATTGCTTTATATGGTACATAATCGTAATCTTGGTCATTATACCTTTTTTATATAATTATACAAAACCTCTTTATTTTTCATCTTTTAAGTGTAACATTTTGTGAGCATCTTTCACACAATTTTCAACATGAAAACCAAGTCTTACTCTTATCTATGTCTCTTCATCATCTTGTTACTCTCATGTATCATTCTTACATTAGCCCAAACAAATGTCTTGCAATGCAACTCAAATGACTTAACTGCCCTCAACGATTTCAAAGGTGCAATTCAAATTGACACTTCTAATAGACTTAAGAAATGGGTTGGTAACCAATGTTGTCAATGGGATGGCATTACTTGTGATACCACAACAGGAAGGGTGACACAAGTTAAACTTGCGGCTTTCATCGACACTTTTGAATTTCTCTATTACGCAAACATGAGTGGTTTCCTTCCTCCTACAATCACACTTCTTTCTTCCCTACAGGTCCTTGATCTTGGAGGCCAGGTTAATATTTCCGGGACCATCCCAAAATCAATTGGTTCTGAAATCCCAAATCTTCAGAAACTTGTTTTGTTTGGCAATAAAATAACCGGTCCTATCCCGGATTCTATATTACAGTTGACAAAACTAGAGATATTAGACCTTCATTCCAATTCTCTAAGTGGTACAATCCAAGATAACATCGGCGTGTTGAAATCGCTTACATACCTTGACCTATCAGATAACAAACTCGAGGGTATGATTCCGACTTCAATGGGTAACCTGTCCTCACTTGACTTCCTAGCGCTTTCAAAGAACAAACTCAACGGTACAATTCCTTCAAGTCTAGGCAATCTGTCACAATTACATAAGTTGTACATCGACGGGAATATGTTATCTGGTACTATTCCAAAATCAATAGGCAATATAAAGGGCCTCAGATTTTTGATTGCATCGCATAACATGATCCAAGATCCTCTACCTCAAGAGATTTCAACTCTTGGTAACTTGACCATTGTTGATCTGTCATTCAACCGTCTAAAGCTCGACACTATTCCGACATTGTTAGCTGGATTGCCATCCCTTACAGAAATTGATTTAGCAGGTTGCGGAATTAAAACTCTAGATGCCTTGGAAAATCGAACTGATATAAATTTCATGGACTTTTCATCTAATAACCTTACAGGAAGTATACCGGCCTGGATAGGGAAATACAAGTCGCTTTACGTATTGAATTTGTCACGAAATGCGTTCGTGGCAAATATTCCATCTACGGGACAACTGGACATCTTGGATCTCAGTTATAACTTGCTACAGTCCACATTGCCAGAGGCATTGGCCTCAGAAAGATATTTGGAGATATTGAACCTGCAAAATAATCAGTTGACGGGTGAAATACCACAAAGCTACGTTCAGCTAAGTACTTTGAAACAGTTTGATTTATCAAACAATTTTCTGGTTGGAAAAATTCCTGTAGGAGGACCGTTTGACAAATTTCCTAAGAGCTCTTACATTGGCAATAAAGGATTATGTGGAACACCTCTTCCTCCTTGTACTAATTAATAAAACTGAATTTGGGATGGTTGTCGACTTGTCGAATCAATTAACTATTAATAAATGTTAAATCAATGTCTTCTCACGTATTCTAAATTTTGCGTTATGCTGCGTGTCGTGTTTGTACCCGTTTTGGTGTTACCTAGCTCAATGATTGTTAGACTTAAAGTAGAATAAGATAAACTAGGAAATGTACAAATTGGGTTATTATTAAAGTGTAAAATCAGTGGCCATGTATGAATGACTAGTAGATCTCCTTAGAGATGATCTCTCAATAAATTGTTTTAGAGATTAATTACTAATTGATGAGCAAATGGTATAAAAAACACAAAATAGGCACGTATAATATAAAATGAGGTACGATAAAATTAGTTATAATATATGGTAAAATTAGGTAAGATTGTTGTAAAACATGTACCAAATGAAAGAGACATTTTGAGTTACAAGTAACAATAAAAGGATTACGAACAAATAGATAAAGAGATACGATAAAATTGGTCTCTTAATAACTTATTGAGAGAACGTTTTTCCAAAGTTTTAAATGACGCAATACTAAAAGCCTTTACTTGGTTAGGTTTTTAACATGGAAGAATACTTAGGTACTCTAGAATTTAGACTTGGCAAACGGGTATCTAGTTCGGATTCGAATCGGGTCGGTTCACTTCGGATCGGGTCATTTTTGGGTTAATAGGTCACTTAGGATCAGATCATTTCGGGTCGTCATTTTGTTTTAGTTAACTCATTTTGGCTCAGTCGGGTCATTTCAGGTCACTCAAGTAGGTGTCCATCGGGTCACTTCAACCTTATCAAATCGGATCAATTTTGCGATGTCTAGGCTAAATTTACTAGATTTCGGTACACTCCAATGAACGAGAAATCTCACATTTACAATTACAATTTTGAAGAGAACAAGGCGGGACACATGCATAAGAGCTATAAGAGCATGGTGCGCCGGTGAACCCAGAAACTTCTCATTAATATGTGACATTTTGACAAGGATACACGTAGAGAAACCTATACAATAGCGCTATTTGGTAAATAATAGATTGATAATTTTTTAGCGTAATAGAGATATATAGCGTGTTTGACTCGTCAATATGTTATTTATGGTATTTGGTAAATATTAAATAACATATTGAAATAATATTGAAATAATAGATTGAGCTACAATACACTGCTCTCCCTAGCATATTCACTTTAGTAGATTGTAGAAAATGTATAAGGCTCTGTTTGGCAAGTCATTTCAGGTACTGTTTTGACTAAAGTAGCTTTTTTGACAAAATTTCCAGGTACCTAATTTATATATCATAAATTCTCATTTATGACACACTGACCCGTCGCAAGCTAAAAGAAATAAAGGCAAGGAGAGTTAGTCGGGTTCAACCGTGTTGGTGATTTAAGTGTAATTACCGGTTCATTTAGCGTAACTCGGATTTGGTTCATGGATGGGTAAACGCGATATAACATAATGTAAGTTTGGGAAGCGGGAAGCACGGAGTGTACTCTTGCATGATTATTTACGAATTTACCGTATAGTTTTTTTGTTTTGTTTAACTATGATGGGATTAAATTTGACGGAATTTCTGAAGCGTCAATTCTTTGGAGACAGGGTTCCGTGTTCCTTTTCATTTCTTTATAAATAGAAGTGAGATTAGAAGATGAAATATAGAAAGATCCATCTTCTGCATCATTGAACATACAACAGACTACATATAAAACTTCTAATTTATATCTGTGTCTTTTGTGCCAAATTTAGAGGACATCGTTTTATCTCAATAGGAAATTTGGTACAACCGTGGCACTAATATAGAGTCGAATTGTTCTATTAGGAAAGTATAAGCCGATTCGGCGTGGTTACTTTATTGTCAATTCCTGTTTCGTGATGACAACTATATGATAATAATTGTACTAATAGAACAAATTCGAATTGTTCTATCAGGAAAGTATAAGTTGATTCCTATTTCGTGCACGAGAATATAAGAAACGATATGTAGTGAAGTATTCTTCCTTAAATATCTCTCATGAAGACAGCCAGGAGGTTTGCCTAGAAGCAGCCGTTCGCCCGATCATGGTGGGTATAATGGTGCAAATCGGTGATCTAACTTCGGAAGCGACATTCTACGCTATCCGAGGACGAGCATGCTACTCTTCTAGGCAGACCATGGATTCATGACAATCATGCCAAATGAATTGAAAAAATCAAGTTTGGTTCGGATCATTCCGCTGGCATATCGCATTCACGCCCTCCGAGCCCAAACTGAGGAATAATTCTGTCGCCGCAAAAAAAAAATTACTTTCGGGCGCTGGATCTAGGGCATCGTACTCAGGGGCAAAATGACCCCGTAACTTCGGGAGACATCTTGCCCATTAGTAAGGGCTGGAAAGGCACTGATTGACCAAGGTCTTAATCCGCAGCGAAAATGGGGTATGCTGTAATTATAGCTCCAATTGGTAGAAAAAACCCCACAACCAAAACTGGGCGCAAAGAACCAACCAGACTGCCCCCCCGGTTGGTTGGATCGGAGAATTCCCTTGCTCATATGGGATAATGCGTTCCACTTATTGAATTGAACAGGCAAAAAATTTAAAATATCCCTGATCGGCAGGAGAAAGAAAGCCTCAACCACCTTTTCTTAACCTCTTCAATTTTCCCCCTTTTCTTAACCTCTAAACTTTCCCCTTGCTGTACCATCACCTCCATCCCCCTGCCACCCCATCGCTCTCCGGCAACGCCGGAGATTGGCCGATTTTGGCCAATTTTCGGCGTTCTCGAATCTCGACCATGGTTTTGTTCGTTTGAATCGTCTCCCCTCTCGGCCTTGAGACAAAGCTTCTTTATGCTTCTGGTCTTCTTCTGTTGTTATCAATGTTTTTGTTTGCTTGTCGGTCCACGAGGTGGACGCTGGCGATGTTTGTAAGGAGCTCAAATTTCTAATCTTTTACGTTTCTCTGTCTCGCACAATTTAATTTTGTATGCATAAAAATTATACAAGAGATATGCAGCCTTTAATATACTATCAGTCCAATTAAGCATGATTCAGCACAACAAAGGGAAGAATCTTTGCTTTATTTCTTTTTCTACTTTCTCTTTGTGTTGGTGGTGGACCCTTTTGCTTTCTCAATTGTTTAGTGGAGTTTGATTATCATGTGCTTCATTATTGTATGGAAACCTCCTATTTTTCCAAGGATTTGTTGCCCAAGTTCTTTAAGCGCGTCTACTTTCCAAGCTTCCGAAATCTGCACTCATGAAAAAGAGTTGCTTATTTAAGAATCATTATTCTTTTTTAGATTAAGTTGTTGACCTTTCTGCTTATGGTTGGGATGTTTCTTTCTATCTGGTCGTTTGTTGGTGTGTTTGCGGTACGGTTGATCTTGAGACGGTCCTTTGTTTCGTGATTGGGGCCTTCGTTGATTTCTTCATGGTCGGTATTCGAGCGGAGTTGGTGTGTCTGGGTCGGTGTTGTGGTGGATGGGTCTGTGGTGGTACTTCTCCTTCTTCTTTGTCCAGTGTTCTATCTTTTCTTCTTCTTTAAGCTTCCTAGTTTCTTAATCCGTAGGTATTTTAATTATTTTAGGTTGTCTTTTTCGCTATGGCATATCAGTTAATTTTAGCTAGTCTTTGGGACATGTTTTCCGGGGATGATTGTCCCGATATGGATGATCTTCTCGAAATGGCCATCCTAGAATGTGGTGTGCCATCTTTTAGTAGTGTCGGCATCCTGAAGGATAAAGGGAATGTGTTTTTTTGAAATGGGAAATGTGCCTCTGGCTTATTTTCATTACAAAATTGCTCTCAAATTCCTCTTACTTATGGGTACCCCTTCCAAGTATGATGAACCTTCTGCAACGTCTCTTGCCCTCTCTCTTTATCTGAATTTGGCAGCTTGTGATCTCAAGGTGCCCGATTATGAGCAAGTCTATTGCTATTGCACTCTGATTTTGTTTGTTGATCCTTCAAACATGAAAGCTCTCTATCTAAGGGGCCTTGCTTTTAAGCATTTAAATCTCCTTCCGAAGGCGGTTGCTGATTTTGAATGTGCCCTCAAATATAACCCTCATAACAAAGATATTACGCGAGAGCTACAAGATGTGATTGACCGTTTGGCTATCAACTGTAATGGAAAAAGAGAATCTCCTCAATTCGATCCCCTTGATATCGAAAGAAGAGGAAAGAAGTCGCTGATATCTTCAGTCTCGTCTGATGATTGTGTCCCTGTTAGTTTATCTACGGTGCCTATGGAATTCAAAAGTATTCCAGCGCCTCGTGAGGTCTTGAATCCGACCGTCTTCTCAGACAATTCAAAATCATCCAAACTCATCTTTTCCAACAACAAAAAGCCTAGTAAAGAACTAAGGCTTTCTTCTGAAGACTATGATAGATTAATGAATGGAAAAAATTTAGAGTTCTTCCACCACATATCCATGTCTTTATTGAGGGTCCGAGCCCTCACCTCAAAAACCATCCAGACGGGAACTCCCCTGAAAGAGATTTCAGGGACAGCAGAAGTTCCCACTTCTTTATCTTTGTCTGAGAATTTTGACACTATCATTGATGTCACTGAGGCCGAGAACGCCACACTGGTTGAGGAGAATGTCTTTATCCAAGCTGAAAAGAAGATGCGAATCTCATCTGTTTCTCCTCATGGTACTTCTCATGTTAGTAAAGTTTCATATTTCAAGTATCAGTTTGCAGCGGTCAGGAGTCAATTGTCTTTTAGCAGAAGACGCTAAGAGGATCATTTCCATGTGAAGGGTCGACGGGGACGCGTTTTTACTACTTCGAAAAAACGATCCCTGGTTTCCGTCAACGTTTCTACTTCAGTATGCAGGTTTGCCCACTCTACCATCAAGGTTACGAGGTGCAAAAGAAAGGAGGTTCAGTCGATTGAATTTGACGCCCACTTTCATCCACCTCTTAAGAAAAGTCGTATTTTCTCTTCACATACGACTTCGGCTAACTTTTCTTCGGTTATAGTGGTTAGTTCAGGGGTATCTAACCCCCCCTTTGTTTGTAATTTAATAAGACTCAATGTAGTAGTTTACTATATTTCAATTATAACAGTTTACGTTTGTCAAAAAAAAAATATCTCTCAATATAGAATATTATATCGCAGATTACATTGAACATAAATTCTTGTGATTTGATTTGATTGCACAATAAGGAAAGCTATACGGAGTAGTATAAGTTTTAATTGTACCTTTTATGTGGATATTGCTTTATATGGTACATAATCGTTATCTTGGTCATTATACCTTTTTTATATAATTATACAAAACCTCTTTATTTTTCATCTTTTAAGTGTAACATTTTGTGAGCATCTTTCACACAATTTTCAACATGAAAACCAAGTCTTACTCTAATCTATGTCTCTTCATCATCTTGTCACTCTCATGTATCATTCTTACATTAGCCCAAACAAATGTCTTGCAATGCAACTCAAATGACTTAACTGCCCTCAACGATTTCAAAGGTGCAATTCAAATTGACACTTCTAATAGACTTAAGAAATGGGTTGGTAACCAATGTTGTCAATGGGATGGCATTACTTGTGATACCACAACAGGAAGGGTGACACAAGTTAAACTTGCGGCTTTCATCGACACTTTTGAATTTCTCTATTACGCAAACATGAGTGGTTTCCTTCCTCCTACAATCACACTTCTTTCTTCCCTACAGGTCCTTGATCTTGGAGGCCAGGTTAATATTTCCGGGACCATCCCAAAATCAATTGGTTCTGAAATCCCAAATCTTCAGAAACTTGTTTTGTTTGGCAATAAAATAACCGGTCCTATCCCGGATTCTATATTACAGTTGACAAAACTAGAGATATTAGACCTTCATTCCAATTCTCTAAGTGGTACAATCCAAGATAACATCGGCGTGTTGAAATCGCTTACATACCTTGACCTATCAGATAACAAACTCGAGGGTATGATTCCGACTTCAATGGGTAACCTGTCCTCACTTGACTTCCTAGCGCTTTCAAAGAACAAACTCAACGGTACAATTCCTTCAAGTCTAGGCAATCTGTCACAATTACATAAGTTGTACATCGACGGGAATATGTTATCTGGTACTATTCCAAAATCAATAGGCAATATAAAGGGCCTCAGATTTTTGATTGCATCGCATAACATGATCCAAGATCCTCTACCTCAAGAGATTTCAACTCTTGGTAACTTGACCATTGTTGATCTGTCATTCAACCGTCTAAAGCTCGACACTATTCCGACATTGTTAGCTGGATTGCCATCCCTTACAGAAATTGATTTAGCAGGTTGCGGAATTAAAACTCTAGATGCCTTGGAAAATCGAACTGATATAAATTTCATGGACTTTTCATCTAATAACCTTACAGGAAGTATACCGGCCTGGATAGGGAAATACAAGTCGCTTTACGTATTGAATTTGTCACGAAATGCGTTCGTGGCAAATATTCCATCTACGGGACAACTGGACATCTTGGATCTCAGTTATAACTTGCTACAGTCCACATTGCCAGAGGCATTGGCCTCAGAAAGATATTTGGAGATATTGAACCTCCAAAATAATCAGTTGACGGGTGAAATACCACAAAGCTACGTTCAGCTAAGTACTTTGAAACAGTTTGATTTATCAAACAATTTTCTGGTTGGAAAAATTCCTGTAGGAGGACCGTTTGACAAATTTCCTAAGAGCTCTTACATTGGCAATAAAGGATTATGTGGAACACCTCTTCCTCCTTGTACTAAGTAATAAAATTGAATGTGTTGATGAGTAAAACGACATTTGGGATGGTTGTCGACTTGTCGAATCAATTAATTATTAATAAACTAGTATGGATCTCGCGCATTGCATGCGTGGTACATATAAAAAATTTTATTTTGTAAGGTATCATTTGATATTTATACATTTTAAATTGGGACTTTATTGATATTTAATACTCCCTCATAGTCATTCATTTCTACCCCTTTCCTTTTTGCACAAGAATTAAGGAAATGAATTTGGACCACACAAAATACACTACCCCACATACAAATGAATTTGTACTACACAAAACACACAACCCCACGTCCAAAAAGGGAAAGAGGAAAGAAAATCCGACTTACCTGATAAGGAAAAAGGGAAGAAATGAGCGACTAAGAGGGAGTATTTCACTCAATTGTGTTTTTATATGAAACAAAAAAATTGAAATGGAAAACGAATAAAAGAGAAATGAGTAAGTTATGAAATATGATTTTTTTTAATAAGAATACTTTTTTTTTATCATAATACTACGGATTACATTGTATAATTTTTCTCTAGTTATTATGATGATTTTTTTCGTCACGAAGCTAATAGTATGTGTCAAGCTATTATGTAAAGTAATAAATATTGTATTGATGAAAAATTAATAAAATATTATTTTATTATACTGAAAAACTAATACCAAATTTATTTTATTATAATGAAAAAAGCATAATTTTGAATTTAATAAAAAAGATTAGAGTTTAATTATATAAGATTATATTTTAAGGAAAAAATAATACTTTCTTGAAATATAGTTTAACTTGTATCCTTATTAAGGTAGATGCTTTTTGGAGAGAAAATTAAGAGAATTCGTATTCTCTTAGTAGTAAGGAGATGTTAGGCTAAATCAATGTCTTGTCACGTATTTTAAATTTCACGGGATGTCGTGTATCGTATTTATGCCCGTTTTGGTGTTACTAGCTCAAAGATTGTTAGACTTAAAGTAGAATAAGATAAACTAGGAAATGTACAAATTGGGTTATGGGTTATTATTAAAGTGTAAAATCAGTGGCCATGTATAATGAATGACTAGTAGATCTCCGTTTCTCAATAAATTGATTTAGAGATTAATTACAAATTGGTGAATAAATGATATAAAAAACACAAAATAGGCACGTATAATATACAATGAGGTACAATAAAATTAGTTATAATATATGGTAAAATTAGGTAAGATTGTTGTAAAACATTTACCAAATGAAAGAGACATTTTGATTTACAAGTAACAATAAAAGGGTTACGAATAAAATTGGTCTCTCAATAACTTATTGAGAGAACGTTTCTCCAAAGTTTTAAATGACACAATACTAAAAGCCTTTACTAGGTTAGGTTTTTAACATGGAAGAATTCTTAAGTACTCTAGAATTTAGACCTGGCAAATGGGTCATCTGGTTAGGATTCGAGTCGGGTCGGTTTACTTCGGATCGGGCATTTTTGGGTTAATAGGTCACTTAGGATCAGATCATTTCGGGTCGTCATTTTGTTTTAGTTAACTCATTTTGGCTCAGTCGGGTCATTTCAGGTCACTTAAGTAGGTGTCCATCGGGTCACTTCAACATTATCAAATCGGATCAATTTTGCGATGTCTAGGCTAAATTTACCACATTTCGGTACACTCCAATTAACGAGAAATCTCACATTTAGGCCATGTTCTTTCGGACTTAAACTCAGCCCCTTTAAGTTCAGTTCAGCTCCTATAAGTTCAGTTCAGCTCCTATAAGTTCAGTCCAGTTCAGTTCAGCTCCTATAAGTTCAATTCAGCTCCTATAAGTTCAGTTCAGTTCAGCTCCTATAAGTTCAGTTCATTTCAGCTCCTATAAGTTCAGTTCAGCTCCTATAAGTTCAGTTCAGTTCAGTTCAGCTCTTATAAGTTCAGTTCATAAAAATTCAATTCTTACAAATTAAGTTCAGAAAAGTTATACGGAATATGTTATTTATGAAAACCGATATAAAAACATTTGACATTAATTAGTGGAATGACATTTGCTCAATTGAAAAAAAGGTGGGTGTTAAAAAATGGGGTTTGCTATATCCCGCCCCCCATTTTACTCATCCCGCCCCCTAAAATTACTTTCTTGCCCTTTGTTATTTGACTCAGCAACTTTTGTTCTTTCCCCTTTGTTATTTTAAAATTCGATTTTTAAAACCGCTTTAAAAATAAAACCGCTTAACGTTAATTTCAAAATAATTGAAATATTAAACAACATTAACGTGTTAACGAACAAAATTATCGTTTTAACGTTAATTTTTGTATATTATTTAACGATAATTAATATAAAAAACGCTAACTAATAACAATCATTTGACTTTCTTTCAAAAAATACCGATTAAATACGGAAAAACTTCAAACGGCCATAACTTTGCGCTCGGGCGTCCGTTTTCGATGATTTTTTTTTTCAAATCGCTTATCTCGACGAGACGAACGCAATGGTAAAAAAAAAAATTGTTTTCAGTGGCCCATTCGTTTGAAACACACGAATTAGCCTGGGCCGATTCATGTGATTTACACGAATGGGCCTAGGCCAGTTCGTGTAAATCACACGATTGGGCCAAGACTGAGTATCAAATTACATGCATAAAACATTCACACGATTGGGCCAAGGCTGAGTATCGAATGTATAAAACAATTTTGATCCTCGAATGTCACAAAAGTATCAAATGTCTATTATTGTTTTATACATTCACACTCCATAATTTTATAAGGATGCATACTCTTGGAATACCTATTATACAACATGACGTGAAAATTCAAGGAACAGTTGATTTGGGCATGTTTGATGATAAGCGGAAAAAAACCATGTTCAAGGTACGAAACAAGATAGTAAAAAACATTTGGCGAGACAATAGATTCGTTGTTACGAGTGATAGTGAAGATAAAGAAGAAAGTGATGAGGAAGATGATGATATGGAAATAGATGGTTAGAAAACGATGTAATATGTGATTTATTTTTTTATCGTAATGTATGAAGATGTATGTAGCTAGATAACATCTATGAATGGAAGAAAATTAGAAGTCGAGAGAGGAAGAAGAGAGAAGTAATATATTTGTATATCTGAATCAAATTACAGAAATAGATGAATTAGCATCTTATTTATAGAAGAAGCTAGGTAGGTATATACCTTAACTAACTAACTACCTCCTATAATAGTTAGTTATTCTAACTAACTATTTACTATATTCCATACTCCCCCCTCAAGCTGTACCATCAGCTTGAAAAAGCAGCCCCATCTTGGCAGAGAAGAAGTTATGTTCTTGCGTGCCCAATGGTTTTGTCATTATATCAGCGATCTGCAGTCCACTCCTGACATGTTGTGTTTGTAGGAAACCTTCACATTGTTTATCTCTGACATAGTGACAATCGACATTTAGATGTTTCGTCCTTTCGTGAAACACTGGGTTTTGAGCAATGTGCTCTGCTGCTCGGTTGTCACAGTTTAGGGTGATAGGCTTAGGAACCTGAACATTCAAATCCTGCAACACAACATCCAACCACACTAATTCACTGGTTGTATAACTCATACTCCTGTATTCTGCCTCAGCAGAACTTTTACTAACAGTTCTCTGCTTCTTCGTCTTCCATGACACCATGGATTGTCCTAAAAAGACACAGTAACCACTAAGAGACTTACAACTGTAAGCACATGTAGCCCAGTCTGCGTCTGGGTAAGCTTTCAGTACCAAGGAAGAAGAAGCTGGATAAAACAGTCATGCATTAACTGTTCCTCTAAGATATTTAACTAGATGTTGTGCAGCAAGATAGTGAGGCTTAGACCTGGCAAAACTGACCCGGCCCGAATAACCCGACTCGATAAGGCTGGCCCAAGACCCGAAAGCGACTCGGAATTACCTGACCCGAGGATGACCCGAAACCCGAATTGACCCGACCCGACCAAGACCCGACCCGAACCTTGGCTGACCCGAAAGAGACCCGACCCAAAATAACCCAACCCGCAACCACCGACCTACAGACGACCCAATTTGAAATGATCCTAAATGACTCAATTTATTGTGATTAAGGGTGATAATGAGACGAGACGGCCCACGTGCAGCTCTAACTCAGCTTGGTCCAAGTCGACTCGTGCGAGTTTGGCTCGACGCGGGCTTGACTCGAAAACTAACTTGATCATTTTGACCTGAAAATGGCCTAAATAAATCGTATATGAATCTAAAATATCCCGACCCAAAATGACCCATACCCGAAATGGCCCGAACCCGAAGTGACCCAAACCCGAAACTGACCCAAACCCGAAAGCGACCCGACCCGACCCGACCCGAAAGATTGAGCAAACCCGAGATGACCCGACCTAAATTAACCCAGCCCAAACCCGACCCGTTTGACTCATTTGTCAGGTCTAGTGAGGCTGCCTGGGTTGACTCAGGAATTGGCTCAAGTGCTGAACACTATAGGCAATGTCAGGTCTAGTGAGGCTTAGATATAGGAGCCTCCCTATTAATCTCCTAAAAACTTCAGGATTAGATAATAAATCCCCTTCATCAATGGACAATTTAAGTCCTTTTTGCATTGGAAAGGTAGCTGGTTTAGTGTCTTCAAAGCTTGCATCTTGTATTATATCCATAATGTACTTCCTTTGATTCAACATTATACCACTATCATTTCGAGCAATCTCCAAGCCCAAGAAGTACCTCATTATCCCTAAATCCTTTTTGTAAACTTCTTATGCAATGCTTCTTTTAAACACTGAATTTCTTCCAAATTATCTCCAGTTAAGAGCACATCATCAACATAAACCAAGACAATAGTAAGCTTCTTGGTCTCAGTATTGGTCTTCTTGAACAATGAGTAGTCTTGTTTGGACTGATAAAAACCCATGCTAAGAAGAAATTGGTAAACTCTATATTCCACTGCCTAGATGCTTGTTTGAGTCCATATAAAGACCTTTTTAGTCGACAAACTTGTCCTTTAGCAGCCTTAGTATACCCTCATGGAGGCTTCATGTATACTTCTTCATCTAGGAAGCCATGTAAGAAGGCGTTATTAATATCTAGCTGGAATAAAGGCCATCTCCTGATAGCAGCCAGAGCAAGTAGCACCCTTACTGTTGTGAATTTTGCAACATGAGAGAAAGTGAATTTGCAGTCTTTATCCTTTATTTGATTAAACCCTTGTGCAACTAATCTTGCCTTTAGTCTTTCAACTGATCCATTAGCTTTGTGTTTTACATTATATACCCATTTACTTCCAATGCCTTTCTTGTTAGAAGGCAACTCTACCAATTCCCATGTCTCATTGAGCTCAAGTGCAGATATTTCTTGCTGCATAGCATCCACCCACCTGCTATCTTTGCAAGCCTGACTGTAATAACTAGGCTCTTTCTCAGCAAGTACTTTGCCAAGAGATGCCACATAAGCTTGATCATACATATCCAATTACTTTAAGACTTGAACATGAAATGAAGAGGCAACTGGAGGTCTGTCTTTTGAATGTGCAAGTGAAGGTGGAAGAGGACAATGATAACATGCCAATTTAACAGATGGAAATCTAGTCCTAACAGACTTCCTAGCTTTTTTAGCATCAGGCATCACACTAGTAGTAGTAACATCAGTAGGTACATGAAGAGTAGTAATCTCATTATTACAAGAATCTGTATTAACAGTATTGAATTGCATTCCCAAATCATTTGGCAAATAAACAGGACAAGTATCATAAGTGGCAGGATTTTCAGGAACATTTAAGCTTGTTTCTTTGAATGAAAATCTAGACTCCAAGGAAATAACATCCCTATTTGTAAAGACAGAATGATTATCCAAATCATACAACTTATATCCTTTTTTATTAGGAAGATAACCAATGAAAACACATTTTCTAGCCTTAGTCTGAAATTTATCTCTAACAGTTGGTGGTTTAGAAGCATAACATAGGGATCCAAAAACCTTCAATACATCATAATTAGGAACTTCCCTAAATAACATCTCATGAGGAGACTTCCATAGTAACAAGAAAGAAGGCATCTTATTAATCAAAGATGTAAAAATTAAAAGACACTCACCCCAAAACTTAATAGGTAATCCAGATTGTATCCGAAGAGCCCTAGCAGTGTCTAAGAGATGACGATGTTTGCGTTCAACTCTACCATTCTGTTGGGGTTTACCAACAATACTCCTTTAATGAACAATTCCCTTGCTAGCAAAGAAGACCTTACATTGTTCTTGAAAAAACTCTGTTCCATTATCTGATCTAATGACTTTAATATTGGTTTGAAACTGAGTTGCAACATAATGAACAAAACTCATAATTAACTTTGGAACCTGAGTCTTATTATGCACAAGAAAAGTCCAAGTAGCACGAGAATAATCATCTAAAACAGTCAAAAAGGAATTTGCACCACATAAAGAAGAAGCTTTGTAAGGACTCCAAACATCCATATGTAAGAGATTAAAACAAGCAGTAGCATGAGAAACACTTCTTGGAAAAGGAAGACTATGATGTTTGGCTAAAACACACGTTTCACAAAAAAAATCTTTGAAATCTTTTAACTTTCCATTATGAACATGTTTCATTTTCTCTACAGATGTGTGTCCAAGTCTAGAATGTAAAAGGGAAACATCTTTTACAGCATTAACACTACTAAACTCTACAGGAAAAGAACTAGCTACTGAAGCATGAGAATTATCTAAAGTAAACTTATACAAGTCTTCAATCCTTCTACCAAAAGCAATCACCTTCTTACTGGAAGGGTCCTGAAATAAACAACCATTATCAAGAAACATAATAGTTAATCTAGTAGAGGATATTAGTTTTCCAACAGACAAAAGATTCTGTTTGAAATCAGGAACAATCAGAACATTTAGTAATGTAATTTTATCAGTCAATGTTACTTTGCATGTTTTATAAACTGTTTTAACAGTTCCATCAAGTAGAGCAACATAGACAGGAGTAGGAAGAACACTAATATCATGCATGAGATTAATATTAGAAGACATGTGATCAGACACGCCAGTATCAATGACCCAATGCTTATGATGCAAAAATGGACTCACTGCAAAGGCATGAGAAATAAACATACCTGCAAAACTTACTGAAGAGTGACCAGAAGATAAAGAAGTACCAGGCTTATCTTTCAAAGCTTGCAGAACTTTTGTTGTAACAGAATTAACAATATCTTGAACAAAATCAGGATGAGAAGTGTAGGATTCTGTAGGAACACTAGGTGTTTGCACAGAACCAGAGCCTAGCATTTCGTTGAAAGAAGAAACTTGACCAGAAATAGGATCAAGAGGAGAATATGACTCATACTCAGAATCTTGATTTAATGAAACATGCTCAGCATTATTTGCAGCCTTGTGATAACCACTTGGTTTACTAGTTTTGAATTTCCCTCTTTTGGCTTTAAGAGCTTTGAACTTGTAACAATTTTCTAAGATATGGCCCTTGAAATCACAGAACATACAGGTTTGAAGCTGAAAACATTCTTAAACATCATGGCCTCCTTTGTCACAATGTGTACAACTTTTATACCCAACACCTTGGACAACATTCTTGCTAGAATCACCAAGATCAAATTTAACAGAATGTTGCTTTCTAGTAGTATATGCAGCTGATGAAACCAGATTATCAGTAGCAGTATCATCAATAATCTTTTGTCTCTCAATTTTCTGCAACATACCCAATGTCTTGTTTATAGGTGGTAATGGTTCCATGGCTAACAACGTGGTCTGAACTTGTTCATAACCCGAATTAAGACCCATTAACAGTTGGATGAACTTAGACTGAGTTTCTCTATCTACTAGACGTTGCACAAAATTACAAGTGCAAGTTGTTATAACACCACATGAACATCTAGGCATAGGATCCATAGCATCAAGATTTTCCCAAACATTCTTAATTTTGCTGTAATATTCAACAAGAGACAGATTTTCTTGTTTGAGATTAACAAGTAACTTCTTTAGTTCATACAATTCTAGAATATTCAGATGGCCATACCTTTCAAGAAGCTCAATCCAAAGATACTTAGAAGATTTAACAAACTGAAAATTATCCCTCAAAGTTTTATCAATAGAATTAATTATCCATCTTGAAACCAGCAAATCAACATGAACCCATTGATTATACTTTCTGTCAGTTCTTGCTGGAACTGGACATTCACCAGTCAAGAACCCATCTTTGTTTTTGGAAAGAAGTGCTTGTATTACTTCTCGTTGCCACTGACTGAAATTAGTACCATCAAATTGAAAGGTTGTTAACTGTAAATTATGTGAATCAGTAGGAAGCAAGAACAAAGGATCATCTAATGGTGAGTAATATGTGTTTTCTGTTGTTTCAGGCATTTTGAAACCAGAATCAAAGATTTAACAATGAACTGTAGTTTTGATTTCAAGAAGATTGTGATAAGCGGAAGCGATTTTATACCAAGGATTTTCCTCCTGATACCATATGAAGATGTATGTAGCTAGATAACATCTATGAATGGAAGAAAATTAGAAGTAGAGAGAGGAAGAAGAGAGAAGTAATATATTTGTATATCTGAATCAAATTACAGAAATAGATGAATTAGCATCTTATTTATAGAAGAAGCTAGGTAGGTATATACCTTAACTAACTAACTACCTCCTATAATAGTTAGTTATTCTAACTAACTATTTACTATATTCCATATAATGTAAACGTAGTAATCTATTTGAACAAAGCAATGTACATAAATCCGAATTATGTTATTATCTTACCTTATGTTTTAGAGTATACTTTTTTTATGACAGTCCTTTCCAAAAGATAAAGATACAGATACAGATAAAGATGATGTCAACGTAGTAATCTATTTAAACAAACCAATGTATATAAATCGGAATTATGTTATTATCTTAGCTTATGTAATAAAGTTCAGTTTAGTAAATTTTAGATTCTATAAATTCTATTCAATTAAGTAAATTAAGTTCAGAAAAGTTCAGATCCTATAAGTTTAGTTCAGTTCAGTTCAGCTCCTATAAATTCAGTTCAGCTCTTATAAGTTCAGCTCAGTTCATCTCAGTTCAGCTCCTATAAGTTCAGTTCAGCTCCTATAAGTTCAGTTCAGCTCCTATAAATTCAGTTCAGTTCAGCTCCTATTCAGCCCAAAAGAACAGGGCCTTACAATTACAATTTTGAAGAGAACATGGCGGGACACATGCATAAGAGTTATAAGAGCATGGTGCACCGGTGAACCCAGAAACTTCTCATTAATATGTGACATTTTGACAAGGATACACGTGAAGAAACCTATACAATAGCGCTATTTGGTAAATAATAGATTGATAATTTTTAGCGTAATAGAGATATTTAGCGTGTTTGACTCGTCAATATGCTATTTATGGTATTTGGTAAATATTAAATAACATATTGAAATAATATTGAAATAGTAGATTGAGCTACAATACACTGCTCTCCCTAGCATATTCACTTTAGTAGATTGTAGAAAATCTATAAGGCTCTGTTTGGCAAGACATTTCAGGTACATGTTTTGCCTAAAGTAGCTTTTTTGACAAAAATTCCAGGTACCTAATTTATTTATAGGTGTTTGGCATGTAACACCCGGAAATGTACCCTATTTTTCTAGTGAAAATATTTTACGGATACTTTTCAGTGAAATTTAGTTTTAATCATAAATTTTATTTTCCGAGTCGAATTTAGGATTTCCGAGTTCGTATTTGGAATTTCCGCGAGATTCCATGTGAATCCCGTCTTAAGGCGACTTTGACTTTTCTTGACTTTTGAGCCGTCTTTGACTTTCGTTGACTTTTTCCTTCATATACTCCCTCAAACCCTAAATCCTTCCTTCATTTTCCACTTACTCTTTCTTCCTCATTAAACCACCAAAAACCTAAACTCCATTTTTATCAAGCTTAGATTCGTCGCTACTCCTTCATTTCTCGCTCAAATTCACGTAAGTTCGTCTTATTCTTCCCCTCTTAGCTTCCTCTATCCGTATTGGTAATAAAATTACCGTCTTTCTCGCTTTTTAAATTATCCGTCTTTCTCAAGGTGAATGATATTCATCTTTTATTATCTAATTGTATGTAGGTGGAGACTAGGAAGGTTTAGAAATCGATTAAAGACGCGAAAAGGTAACGTGTAAAGGGTTACTCGATATCATTTACGTGTTTTCTGTGTTTTCTAGGCTAGTAATCGTATTTAGATTATGGTTAGTATGCTTAGGACTTGTGTTGTTGTTGATGGATGTTGTTAGTTGTTAATTGATATGAAATTGATGTTTGTTATGATAATGAGGATTTTGTTGTTGATAACATGTTGATTTTTGATCGTCCTTGAATCAGGCTGCGTCGAAGGACGCAGGCGTCGTCGTGGACGCAGGCTGCGTCGTGGTGACGCAGGCAGCGTCACTCGCTGCCCGACAGAAATTTTCCTGCACTGACCCCTTTTCGTAAAATGATCATATCTCCTTCGTTACTTGCTTTGTTTTGGGCGTGTGACATTTTTTTGTTGAACCGTAAGAGGATAAGCTATCACCTCCATTTGGAAATTTGTATTTTCATGTCTAGAACTCTATTTATGACCGTTTGAAGTGGACCCTTATTTTCGTTGGGTTCCAAACAACGTTGTTTTGGAGGGGTGATCTATGTTTTTATTCGTTATGCTTCACAAACTTGTTCTAATGCTTATGTAGCATGTATTGATTCATTTTTATCATAGTTAAGTTTATATATTTCCCTATTCACATGTTTTGTGACGGTTTGTGGTATGTCCTACTTTGAGTCGGTTTCTACAAATGATACGGTTTGAGCACTATTTTGTCTTGTGCTTTGTACTCTCATTCCCTTGGCTACCTCCACGTTCGTAAGGCTGGAATGTCGGAACGGGGAGGTATCCTACTGCTGAATTGCATGTGTTAGTGGGCATACGACGACGTTGTTGGGAGTTGAACGCTATGCGTTGATCGACCCGGCCGTCAAATGTTGTGTACTTGCGAGGTGGTGTTATTTGCAGGTAGCGTACCGCTTGTTATGAGGCTTGAGCTGTTTTTCCGCCTCTTTCGTGAATTGAGCTACCGAATTTGGGGTACTCGGCATATATTTTATAAGCCCGAGTCTTGGATGCGAAACGTCATCGCATGTCGAATCGGAAACTGGTTTATTCCGAGATTCTGGCCAGATTTAGACTAGGACCGGATATTTATTATCGTCGTGCTACCGGATGAAATTAGTGCACATATACAAATGTGATCGTGTATGCGTTCCTAGTAAATGCTTATCCCTTGGATGCCTGTTATCATACTTGCCATGTACACGGTGCTAGTGCGTTTCATTTACCGTGAGAGTTGTCGTCTTTGAGTCGTCGTTCTTTGAATGCGTGATTTCATGATATTATTCATGTTCATTGCATGATTGGACACCGTCAATGTCTTGGTTCGTGAATGGATGATAATATGTTGGATTTATGGTGATCATCGCATGACTTGACTTGGTTTGTCTGTCGAGTCTCAATCTTATCAAACTTATACCGCTAACGGTGAGATGCAAGCCCTAGTGAGCGTATTCGTTGCCTAAGAGTGTCTTCCCCGAGTCTTTGAATAACATGATGGATTCGGATTTGTATTCCATATGCTCTTATCATTATATATTGAATTGCCTATCTATTCTTATCGTATTTCACATGTATATCTATATATGCATGCTTCTACTTTTGTATTTCCTTTTATGTACGTTTAATGTGATATGGCTGGGAGAACCCGGAGTTACTCCCCACTGACTGTGGCGTTCATGTTTTTCATGGATGAACAGGTTGCTTGATTGGATGGCTTTTTGCTTGTGGTATTTTGGGTTCGGGTGTGAGCTAGCGGGCGTTGTCCCTGGATGAAACACCTCTAGACGTTGTTTAGCTAGTTGCTAATTACTTTGTTGTTGGATTACATTTTGAGAGACTACGTCTCTTGTAGTATTTTTATTTTTGGTTTGTAATTACTGACATTCCTCGTATTTCTATCTTGCATGTATAAAAGTTTTCAAAACTTCATATTTCCGCTATATAATTCACATGTTTGTATGTTTTATATTTCCGCATTCGCGAGAGTTGTCACATGGCAAGTAACTTATTTGCCCAAATAAGCTACCTGAAAAGAAATGTTAAATAGAGTAGCATTTGAGATTTCAGGTACCTGATCTTGTATCATATTACTTTTTTACCCCTTTAACCTATATTACTAAATAATTATAATACCCTTTTATGTAATTTCATAACAAATCAGCTGCTTTTTCAATTAGTTTGTCAAACATTGTTTATAAAATCAGTTACATTATCAGCTCTTAATTTTCAGCTACCTTATCAACTACCTTTTCAGGTTTCAGTTATCTTTTCAGTTTCCAGCTACCTTTTCAAGTTTCAGCTAGTTTTATCAAACAGAGCCTAAGTCAACTATTTACATATAGATACAAAAATCTGGAAGATGATACACTTACACATTGTGTATGATAATTCTCATACACAACCAATTAGGTAGTGACATGTGACAATTTGTATTTAACTTGTAGTGGTTAGTTTGGGGTAGGTTAGTAATTTTAGATGTTGAGTTAACTTAACCTAGTTACCTACAATTATGGAAGTTTATTAATTTATTTTTTATTTGTATATGTCTGTTACATTTTTCAAATTGTTTGTATATGTAACAATTGTGTATGAGAATTCTTTTCAAATTGTTTAGTTTATGTTATTTAATTATCTAAAATAAAAAATATTAATAAAATTATAATTTCAGAAATTTATGTATTTTGATTTTATAAAATCATAATTTATTGTTGTTTATAATATTTCAAATTTGTTGATATTTTCCTTTCTCTTATCTTTTAATAATATTGTTTCAGTAGTTTATGAATTATTTTTTTTATGTTTCTAATCATTATTTATTTATTAATTTCTCAAGATTCAGTTTTTGTATCATTAAATTTTTTTTATTGTTGATTCTAAATCGTATTAGGTAGTAGATTAATTTAAATGTACAAATTGCCATTATTGTCATCATTTTTATTTTTTCAGTGTTACTAATATTGTAAATATTTTTATTCAGGTAAACTTACTATTCTATAACATTTTTTTAGCTTAGTTTTAGGAAAGAATCTTTAGAAAATCTTTTTTGAAATTGGAATTTTTACAAACATAAAAAAAACATAATGCATAAATCAAGGATAAACCTAATTAGTTAAAAATATTTCAAAAACAAATTATCCTAAATTAAAGCTAAGATTTTTTTTAAAAACAAAAATTTATTTAAAAAAAAAAATAGTTTTAAAAAGGAACGTATAAAACTTTACACAAAATATACATTTCCTAAAATCAAGATACTCATATTTTTTTAAAAAGGTAAAAATTTGAATTAATTAAAAATAAAGAGTTTTATAGGATTAGCAAAAATAACATTGTCAACAAATATTATTATACTAAATTAAGTTAACAATGTTTAATACTGACTTAAGAAAATAAAATTTATCTGAATAAGATTTAGATCAAATTTTGATTAAACACATATAAAATCGATTTTCTGTAATGGAATTTATTTAGGTTTAGGATTAGTCGAATTACTTTATTGGTTTAAAATTAAGCTTAGTCGTAGTAATGAAATTTCCATAATGAAAAATATAGATTAAAATGAAATAAAAAACAAACAAGGTATAAGATGAAAAACGAAATCCAAAAAAAAAAAAATTGACATATAAGATGTAAAAAAATATCCAATAAAAAAATAAACCACATAAATAATGGAAGTATAAGACGAAACGATATAACCCAAAAAAATATATTAATTACTTATATTTTTACAATTTATAATCATAAGGAAAAAGTCAATTATTTCCTAAAATGTATTTAACTAGAGGAGGTTAACAAGTTAACTCGGTATTTAAAATTACTAATACACCCATAAACTAACTACAGGGGGTTAAATCAATTCTGACAGGTGTCACATTTTAATTGGTTGTGTATGGAAAATCAAATACACAATTTGTAAGTGTAGCCTTTTTGCAATAATCTATTAACTTATGTCTGCTAATTACCAAACAGTTCTACTAAATCAACTAACTGAAATATACAAGACAAACCTGTTAATCGAATGTGCCATTTAATATATGCTTAACCAAACTGCTTTTACTAATAATAAACTACTGATCTGTTCTTTTGGACTGAATTTGTCTGAACTGAACTGAACTTAATGGAACTGAGCTGAACTGAACTTAATAGAGCTGAACTGAGCTGAACTGAACTGAGCTGAACTGAACTGAACTTAATGGAGCTGAACTGAACTGAACTGAACTGAAATAATAAAAAGATAACATTTTTTTTTTTTTTTATAAGATGCGCGCAGCTTTCATTAAAATAAAATGAAAAGTTTACATGAAGTTTCATTAAAATAAAATCAACTAACTGAAATATACAAGACAAACCTGTTAACCGAATGTGTCATTTAATATATGCTTAACCAAACTGCTTTTACTAATAATAAACTACTGAATACCAAACAGGGTCAATATATGCACGAGATCTATAAGGAAAGATATGTCAAGAAGTATCTTTCCTCTCAATATCTCTCATTATAAAAGATTATGTTTCAGATTAAATTCACCATAAACTATTGTGATTCTGATTCGATTTGATTGATTACGAAAAAAATGAAGATTGTAGTATATGTTATGAACTTTGGTCATATTATGACCGTACTCTTAGGTTTTAGTTGTATTTTCTAAATTAAATTAATTATTTTTCTAATACTAATATGAGCTTTTATACATCTAAAACTATATAATTTAATGTAATTGTATATATTTATGGCATTTCAATTACTGCCCCTTGATTTCCGGAATATACATATAATAGGGTTGGTGCCCGACTTCGCCCGGGCTACCTCTATTTACCATTTAAATTTTATTTTCTGAACGAGGATCACAAAATTGCATTAGACTTGCTTCATTTATACTTTTATCATTTATAATATATTTTTCAATGAAATAAATGTCAAATTTATCACACATTATGAGGCACATTCATTACCTTCATTAATATTATTACTTTCATTACATCCCCGGTTACTACTATTACGTTGACTACTCGTTCAGTTTCTATTTTTACTTTAACTACTCCCGCTATTTTCTATGACATAGATGTAAAATTTATAACCAAATTATAAGACACAACATTTACCACTCCCGCTGTTAATATTATAACTTTCATTGCATCTCATGTTAATAATACTAATTCACTACTCCTACTATTGTTATTCTCACGACTCCTGTTATTTTTACAGTTAAATTCAATATTTTTCGTTAATTTTATTACACTAATATATTTAAATTTAAAAAAACTTGCCTCAAAACGCTAAGTTACTTAATTGTTCATACTATCTAACTTAAGGTGAATTATTATAATCTAATTATTCATCTTAAATTACCTATTTTTCTAATTTCAAATGACTATTATTTTTATAGTTTTCAAAACTCAGTCTACTTATATTTTATTTATTATTATATGTTAATAATTAACATCTTTATATATCAAAACTATATAATATATGAAGTTTTATAAATTTATGTCATTTCATTAATCTATAATATATCTTAAATCCTGAAATCAAGGAACTTTCATGTAATTAAATAAAGTTACACAAATTAATTATAGTATATAGTTTTTAATCGATAGCGCAGTGTGATAGACCTGATCAAGGGATTTCAATGTAAATATTATATAATTTTGGTTAAATTATAAATTTAGAAAATACCAAAATAAGTTAATTTTCCTTAAAATAAACACGCCCCATTTATGGTATTAATTAGTAGCATAGAATATACATTAAATAAAAAATTTATAATTCTTTAACTTACACATAATATTTTGAAACTACTAAAAAGTAAATAAATCAAGCTTGGTTTCCAAAAGATATAACATTGCATAATTCTTTTAAATTGATTTAACATATATGTAATATATTTATATAAATAATGAGCCTCTTAAAATTGCATGTGTACTCAAATTGCATGTTTAATCATCAGCTAATCAAATTATAGTATTCACTCAGTTCAATAGTCAAAGTAATAATATTAAAACCGAGAGTAATGAAAGTAATAGAAAAACAATGGGAGTAGTGAAATTTTCAATAGTAATGCGGCATTAGTGAAAGTATCAATAATTACAGTGGGAGTAGTGAAAGTAACAATAATTACGACGGGAGTAGTGAAAGTAACAGTAGTAATAACGAATGTAATATAAGAAACAATACTAACAATAAAAAAAAAGTAGTTACGAACAATTCGTTGACAAATTGATTAAAGTAAAGTAGTAGTAATGGGAGTAATGAATTGTCTTATAATTTATTTTATTGTAATTTTAAGATATGTCATAAGAAAATATATTAATGATAAATTTATGAGTTATGCAACTTTAAAGTATATTTAATTATAATAAATTTAAATGATAAATTGAGTTAGTCCGGGCGGAGCCGGGCACCAATACTAGTGTTATATATAAAATCCAGAAACCACGACAATTGTTTACAAGTAATTCTCAAACTTTTAGTTAAATTTGGAGGCATAATTGAAGCGTAATTGATACTAATGTAATTCTCAAAAGCAATTGTTTACAAGTTCTGGAGGCATTGAAGAAGAAAAAGCATGGAAGAAGCATTTTTTTATCAAACTTTAGACGATATTCTGTCACTTTGTAGTTCGTTTAATTCTGTTAGTCTTTCACTAGCAGAATTAATATTGTGTGGCGCATGCTTTAGCGCATGTCGATCCTAGATTGATTGGTAGGTTTTAGTAGTCGGATGTGATACCACCGGCTGTGTACGGTGATGTACGTTTTGATTCATCATCATTAAAGTAAGGCCTTCATATTTTTCCTAAAAACAAAATTGCCACATATGCTTAATATTTCTTCCTTGTAAACTAGAAAATTAAAAGATGAACAACATAATCATCAACATAAATTGTATACCAAGAGTGAAAGTCATATTAAATACTCCATATGACTTATATTGTTGACATTTCTTAATTAACAACTAGTTTTTGTACCCGTGAAAATTACAGGTGTGTTTGAAATTAATTGTTTAAGTGCACGCATAATAATGTAACCTCGTTTGTTTGATAAATATTGACATTTTTATTGCCTCCACTGACACGCAACAATGTTGCACTTGAATTGTTGTTCACACAACAACATACGGAATATTTGTTTTTCAGTTTCACAGTATTATAATATTAGACGAGCAAAGAGATGTAATAATGTGCTAATGTAACTTAGAACTAATTACTTCAAAGTTAAAAATTGTGATATAAAACACCATGTTAAATAAATATTTGATAGCTGCATAGCTTATTTTTATCATTGACCAATTTTTTCCTATATATTGGCGTAATATAGTTGAAAGTGTATTGTGTGCTTATATAAACATTTATAATGTCACCTTTTAGGACTATCGTTATATAACAAATTTGATAATAGAACTATTAACTTGTAATTTAATTTGTTTTTTTTCTTATTTCCACCACCAATGTAAGGAATTTTTTACTCTTATAAATATAATGTCTTTATATTTGAATGCATGTTACATAGATCATTTAACACTATGTTAACTTGTAATTTGGTAAAATAATTAGAGGGGTCTAATTATGATTTATGGACTTTCAGATGGTGGCTTGGAAGGGGTTAATTGGTAGGTTGGTGGTAGGTTAGGAGATGGTGGACGTGTTGGTGGTGGAGTAATGCAATTTTGTTTCTTTTTCGAAAAAAAAAAACTATACAGTGCTCGATTTTCTTAATTCTCTCTATTTTATTATTTATTTTCTCTTTACAAATATTATTTTTTTCTATTTTGTTTCTTTTTTTTTTCTCACGTACTTGTTGTAGCATGTTCTTTTTTTGCTTTATTTTGTGTTGTTCTCATCGCAATGCATTTTATTTAAATTGTGGCATAAGACGAATTTAGAAGAATTACATGGCGTATTTAATATAGTCCTTATAGTACGATGTATTAATTTTCTTACGTTATTATAATTTTTTAGACGTCATATGAAAAATTATGTTAAATATATTAATATTTAAGTTCTTCTAATGTATTCGATTTATTAAAATTAAGGAGGTATACAACAAAATAGGGGATAATTTTTGTAGACGAAATAATATGATTTTATTTGTCGTATGACTAATTTTGACAATAAAACCCTATATTTTTTATTTCATTTTTATTTTTGATGTTGTATAAACTTGTGATTATTATGCTCTAATTTGTACTTAATGTTACAAATATAATTAACTTTTCCCTTTTTCCTTTAAAACAATAAATTGATAATGACATGTCTTAATATGCTAGATATGTTGATGTGGCACTTAGATATGTGTTTAGTTTGTGTGTTAATTATTATATATAGACTAGGAGCATGACTTTATAGATAGTTTCAAGTGAATTGTACTTAGCAAAGAACTCATCTTAAAAATTGAATATGAACACAACCACTAATATAATTACATGTGGTCAAAGCAAATGTTACTTCTAAAATATGACCAAAGAGTAGGAATATTTTCCAAGCAATATCTTTATTACCCTTCAATGATATTTTATTTCTATATATAATTATTTTGGTTGAACTTGTCCATAATCTTCCTACCATAATAATAAATATCTTACTAAACATAGTAGTAATATATATATATATATATATATATATACATTCCTAAGTAATTAAGCTTGTATTCTTTGTATATGTATCTTCGCAATAAATATAATTGATGGCTCTTGCTCTAGTAATATAGACATGTCTCAACACATTGAGTCGTGTTAATTGTTCAGGAACTAACAATAAAGTATAATCATACTAACACATGTTACACATTGATAAACCGCTAATAATATTTGTTCTTTGCGTAGGATATTCATTTATCATATATATATAAGTAATTAACTCATGTAAGGGTATGTATTTAATTTCACAAGCAATTAAGTTATAGAAGGTTTCTATTATATGCTAGTACAAGTTGACATTAATGGATTTATGAAATACCCATGCTCTTTTCGTTTGAAACGAGTTGAACTGAGTTAAATAGAGGTGCGCTTAGTTGAACTAAACTGAATGAAGCCGAGTTGAAGTGAATGAAGTTGAAGTACGACTTAATTTTGTGAAGAGATAAGTTGAATAGAACTTGTTAAAGCTAAATTAAACTGTGTTGAATAGAGTCGAGCTTAAATAAAACGAGCTGAAATTAAGCCGAAAAGAACCGGGCTTTAGTCTAGTAAAGGAGCAAAACGGGCACAAATAAAAGCTACGTCAAAGCATGTTACATGTTATTAATCACCTCTTTAATTTGATGTTTCTTTTTCCACTCCAAATTAAATGCAAACAAAAACATAAAAATTATAAAATAAAAATAAATAAAAACAATTAAGGGTATATATCTCCCTTGTTTAAGGAATGCTTGTTACCTACCTACTCATATTAGCTTCAAATTGTCATACATCCCTCTCTCTTCACTTCTCACGCAATGTTCACCATACTACAAACTTTAACAAAAAATAAAAGCCTAGTGATTAAAATAGAGATCTAAGTTTTTTACTAAGTTGCATAAACACAAGCAAAAAAATATATGGAGAAACAAAGATGTAAACTTTGTTTTAGAAGGTTTTCTAATGGAAGAGCCTTAGGTGGGCATATGAGGTCTCACATGATGAACCACCCCATCGTTCTTCCGAAACCCGAGTCACCGTTGTCTTCTTGGACGTCGGAGTCCGAACCGGAGGAAGGGGAGATTGTTAAGGGTAATAACTCATCATCTATTACACTACAAGACAAGGGTAGTGACACAGAGTCAACTAAGAACATGACTAGGAGACGATCGAAACGAGCTCAAAAATCCGTGTCGTCGATATTGTTACGAAATCATCAAGATTATAAGCTGAGGTGGGATGGTTTTGAGAATTATTATAATGATGTTGAGCAACAAACGGGTAGTAGTTCAATTTGTGAGGTTACTTCTGAAGAAGATGTTGCATTTTGTCTTATGATGATGTCCCGTGACAACTGGCATGGGAATGGACACGGACACAAACACGGGTACGAAAAAGAGTTTACTTATAATAATGTTGGTGATGATGAAATTGAACCTATATCAAACAAGAAAAAGTACAAGTGTGACACTTGTAACAAGGTGTTCCGGTCTTACCAAGCTCTAGGAGGCCATCGTGCTAGCCACAAGAAAAATCGTATCACGGTTACTGACGGCAACAATTACCGCGATAAAAATCGCAATGTTGTTGTGACGAAAGAGGAGGAGAAGAAGACCCACGAGTGTCATATTTGTTTAAGGGTGTTTGCTTCTGGACAAGCATTAGGTGGACATAAGAGATCTCATGTTATTGGAAACAATTCCGTGAATTTTCACGGGTGTAACAATAGTAACCCTACAAAATTAGAAGTGAGTGTTCAAAGTCCTAAGAAGAGGGAGATAATTGCTGAAAAATTGCTTGATCTAAATCTTCCGGCACCAATTGATGATGATTATAGTGAAGAATTAATTAGTCAAATTGCTACCTCATCTGTATCTAATGTCAATTTGTGATCACAAAATTTAATTAAGAGGAAATTTTTTTTGGAGATCACTTAACTTGGTTAATTTTATTATTTTGCACCACTTGATATTCATATACAATATGATTTACATTTAGACTAAATATTTTTATTAAAGATAAACAATACAAGTTTGAACTTTTTTAGATCTCATTTATTACTTTGCTTAAATTATAGGTTTTTCTTATTTACCCTTCAAATTAGCTAGCTAGATATTTTAGATGATGAATGGATGTTCCTATTTTCCAACTATTTTAAGTTATTCTCACTTGTTTAGTTGTTTGTTTGTAGTACTATTATAGGTAATTTTTTGTGAACACTATTTGTTTAGTCGGGATTCAAGTTGGATAAGACCGTAACAACTTCCACTGTAAATGGTACAAGAATACTTTATCTATGTTTGTATTTATTCACTCTTATATATATATAGTCTAGTTCAACCATGACTTATTAGTTATTAACATTAATAAATTGTTGGAGATGTAGATTATGTAGAAGACTAGTAGTGCTTAATATAATGTTAGTCCAGGAAGTGTTTAATATTTCTCTTTGTGGTTAACGTCAACTATGAAGGACTATTACGCTGATTTTTCTAAATAATGATCCTAAAAATACAGTGCGCCCAAGTAAATAAGGAATGAGATGAATACAGAAGTTAACGAGAGTCCCACACCCAAAAGGTGCCCCACATGGGTCTTCCCTGAAACCCCAGTTAATGAAGTTAACAAGCAAGGGAGGCTTAATGGAAAGGTAGGGAAAGGCGGGTTGAGGCCGCCGGATGTAGTCTTCCCATCGCTCCAGCCTTAGATCGATGTTAGTGCTGCAATTTAATCTGTTATTGGGTTTAGTATAAATACAGCAGCTAACACTTTAATTAAAATGGTAGAATGAGTCTTAGTAGCTGGGTTTGCCTCTATCTTAATGATTGAATAGTAGTTAGTATGTGATTTAGTCGTGTCAAGATAAACACATATTGACTCTACATGGGTCGAGTTTAGGCCGAATCAACTATGTTTAGTCTATACTTGACCCATCCATAAAACAAAGTAAGTGGGAATAAATACACTTAAGAAACGAATATGAAACCATGGGAGGGGACTATATTATATCCAATTGTCTAAGAGGTATGGGAGTGACAAAGTGATGCGTGCAACTTTGACAAGTTCAATTATGGACATGAACCCCGACACAATTTCACAACACTTATAAAAAAACTTTTACCGACATTTTGACTTGAGCATGTGTAAGAAATGACATTGATTTAGTCAAACATTGATAAGGGTAAAGTCGTGTCCCCCAAATCAAAATAAATATAACTCAATACTAACTAATAGTCAGCGGTAAGTAGGGTATCGAATCCACTGAGAGGCGGTCAAAGTTTATTTGCTAATAACTAAGTTTGTCTTAAAGGTAACAATTTCTTGAGGTTTGATTTGATTAGCTATAACTAATTGCAACAAAGTAAAAGACGAATTCAATAAGATTGAAAGGTCTAGGGATCAGGCTCTCTAGAATGTTATCCGGGGAAGGAATCTAATCAATTAAAAGGTCAATCTAATTGCCTAAGCTCACCAGATCGGTTGGCTCAATTATGCCCTTTAGATCTAAGTCTAACATGCGGTCGCTATCATTAAAATTATTCTATACGATTGCGTAGCGTATATTAGTCTTAACCCGGTTGGTCATAATCCTAATATGCTATACTAGTTAATTAATTCTGCCCAAAATCAATCTACTAGAATTATAATAACAATCAAAAGACAACCATATGATTTATCTATCAATTAATCTAGCAATCCCCCTCCTAACATCCTAGATCCCTATTTAACCCTAGATTAAAGGTTTAGCGACTCATAGTGATATAATTAACAACGATAATAAAGAAAGCAAACATGATTAACAATATATGAAAGATGAACAAGGAATGATTAAAGATCTAATGATAACTAATTAAATAACAAAGGATGATTAGTAAAATACCGAATACAAGTTGAATTGAAAGGAACGATGTTCTTAAACTGACCCTAATGGCAATAATAATAAATCTGAAGTTTTTCTAAAAGTCTTCTCCGTAAATTAAGCTTAGCTAATAATTAATAATAGACGAGCTTCCTATTTATATTACAAAAAAAAAACCGACTTAAAGAGAAACACGACGACTTAAAAACACTCGATCGAGTATTGGTGCACTCGATCGAGTGTCCGCGGTAATTCTCAGCTTTGCGCACTAACTTTCAAACGGCTGCCATTTCTTCGTTACTTATCGGAATTCAACATATGACCTATCATAGGAAATATAAGAGAAAGAGCTTTCTTTTGCCACATTAATCACTTTGATAGGAGTTCTATAACTCAAGATATTCAAGTTTGAAGTTGACACTTGTGCAAACAACCATTCTTTCTTCTCGCTTCACATTTGTTTGGTCTGTTCAATTAATTTCTTCGACATGCCTTCTTATTTATTTCTTGATCTCTATGTCAAGCATTTATTCTCCAAATGTCGAGTTCATTTCTCTCCTCGAGGGATCCAATGCATTCAAATCGCACCGAATCTACACACTAGCACACAAAAGCGAGAGTATCGACATTCTAACATTTAACGGTATCTAGTCATATAAATAAGTGACTAAAGGAAGACATAAACATGTATATATTTATGACTCATCAAACATAACAAGTCAAAATTGTGTATGATGGTCAACCCTCTAGTTTCATCATACTCCATTGATTCTACTTAGTAACCGCTACTCATGTACTTCTTTTCAGTTTCATGGTCTTTATTCTTAGTCGTCATTATCAAAGCGATCCACCAAGGATTTTCAGCTAAATAGGAGGGGTTTTACTCGGTTTAATTATTTTGGGTTTGCAACTTAATCGGCAAATATACAAAATGTAATAACATCATCATTATCAACGACAACAAACAACCATCCACCTAACGCCTTTTCTCTCCAAAATGGTCGACGAACGACCATTCGTATCGCTTCCTTGATTACTCAAACGAGCTTTTGTTACGATTCTTTCTTTTATCTCATCAGCATATCTCTTGTAACCGTCACAAGCTTGTGACCTCTCACAACTCTCTCTCTCTCTCACTTGTTATTTGCGAGAGATCACAAATTTGTGATCATCGTAATCGTCACAAATGAAAATTTGTGAGATCATGCAGTGATATTATAGGGGTGTGTGTGTATTTGGACTCTTGACTCTTAACTAGCACAGGGTATGGATGTTACTCAACTCCCACAGCTCAACACAGGGAATCAAACAACAAACTAGATTAGTTAAGACTCCTTACCACAGCCTAGCACAGGTAAGTAGTCTTGAACTAAACAACAAGCAAACACCCCACAGTCTAAGCACAGGGATATCTAACTTGCCACAGACTTAGATCAACAACCACAGCCTAGCACAGGAAGTTATCTGGCCTGACTTTCAACCAAGACAATGCATGAGTTGGAAAGATTTTAGAAATGAGAACAATGCTCAGTTTTTTTCATTCAATAACAACTGCCTTGTACAAAAGAGCATGGGTCCTTATATAGGCCTCAATGCTTGATCTGATTACACCCCTAGAGTATCATCTAAGGGCCAAGATTAACTATTAAAAGATGACAAAATACTGGCTAGAAATACAGACTGCTAATGCCAAAAGAAAAACAATAAAACAGACAAAATGCAGACATTTGACAATGACATGCTCCAGGTTGTGGTTGTTGCTTGGTGTTGGCTTGGAACTTGTGGACGAGGCTCATCAATGCTCCTTGACCTTCTTCTGCAGTAGTTCTAATAGTAGGGAAGACACGGAAAGACTTTTGGAGATAGTCTTTCAGTTTTTAGCTAGAAATGGAAAGACTGCTTTATGCTTTATGCTTTGGGTAGGCTGTTTTGATTTGGATTTTTAGGGTAGGTGTGTTGTGTTTTGGAACTGGTTCCCTAGGACTTTTTTGGACCTAGGTGGGTAAGGTTTTAGCTGGGCTTGGTGGTAGCTGGTGGTTCAAAGTGTGGTGGTAGTTATGCCTTCCCCAAGTGACTGTTGTAGGCTGTTTTTGGGATTTTGTGGTTGGGTGTTGGTGGGCTTGTTTTTGGCTTGCGTGGCTCGTGTCTTGGCTCGTGTCCTGGCCAACATTGCTCAGCTTGCAGCTTCCCCTTTTGTTACCCATCCCTTGCCCCCAGATTGACCCCTGGATACCCATGTAGACCTCCCCTTGGTTACCAATGCTTACCCCTTGATCCCCCTTGGCCTGCCCCTTATCCCTGGTGTTGAATTCTGTCCTGCCCTGTGCCCCAGCTCCTGCTGCAGATCATTTGTGTTATCTCATTTGTTTAACGAGATGAGCTTGAAATTGTAATGAGAAGTCTAAACTACTCTTTTTCCTTAACCACCCCCCACATGGCCACCTCCCCACGCTTCTAAAACAATAACATGCCTAACCTAAACTAGTAGGTTTCTCTTAAGATAAGTATATCCGTTTTAAGAATAAAACGGGTCAAGTAATACACCACTTGTGTGAATGAGACAAATATTTGATTCTTTCTAATGCATTATGTCTTTGTTTTATTCATTTCAAATGGACATACTATACCCGTCTTAAGTTTTAAACGGATATCTTTGTCTTAAAAGAGAATTTGTGAACCTAAATCACTAATCTATTAACAGCGCAGAAGTTTCCCTTAAAATAGATGAACACTAAAACGGGTTAATTATCATTCCCTAAGCATTTGTTTTTTTTTTCATATCCATCTATTTGACATTTTGACCTGTTTTATAATCCGTCTTAAACCAGAATTTTAATACGACCCGACCCAAAGACCTCATACACCATGATCATCTCCGGCGGCCAACTCACCGGGAAAACGATCACCCTTCATCACTTCCGCCGCCTATCCACCGTCGCTGACGCCGTAAAAATCACCGCACCAATCAAACCATGGCCGGAAAACCTCACACCACACCGTCTCGCAACCCTAATTTCCCGCCAAAAAGACCCTTCTCTCTCTTCCCAAATCTTCCACTACGCCGCCGTCCACCACCCTTCCTTGGCCCACACCTCCGCCGCCTACATCTCTCTCATCACCCGCCTCTCACGTGCCCGCCTCTTCAGCCACGTGGAATCCCTCTTGAACCAACTCCGACAACGTTCCGACAACCTTAAACCACCTGAAACACTTTTTATTACCGTTATTAATCATTATGGTATTGCCCACCGACCAAACGACGCCGTTAGGGTTTTTATTAAGATGCCTGATTTTGGGGTTAAATGGTCTGTTCGTAGTTTTAATTGTTTGTTGAATGTGCTTGTTGTTAATAAGAAGCTTGATTTGGTGTATTTGTTGTTTAGGAAATGTAAGGAGAGATTCGGCTTTTCGCCGAATTTGATTAGTTGTAATATACTTGTCAAGGGTTTGTGTAAGAAGGGTGATTTGGGGAGTGCATTGAAGGTGCTTGATGAAATGCATGGCATGGGGATTAACCCGAATATAATTAGTTTTACGACGGTTTTAGGTGGGTATGTGAGAAAAGGGGATATGGTGGGTGCTAAGGGGGTTTTTGAGGTGATTTTGGAAAGAGGGTATGTCCCGGATTCGACAACTTATACGATTATGATTGATGGGTGGTGTAGGGTAGGGAGGTTGACGGAGGCGGTTAGGTTTATGGATGAGATGGAGGCGGAGGGAGTGAAGGCGAATAAGATTACGTATGGGGTTGTGATTGAGGCGTTTTGTAGGGAGAAGAAGGGTGGGGAGGCTTTGAGGTTGTTGGAGGATATGTTGGAGAAACGGGTTGTGGTGAAGTCGGTGTTGTGTGGTAAGGTGGTTGATGTTTTGTGTGAGGATGGGAGGGTGGAGGAGGCGTGTGAGGTGTGGAGAAAGTGTCTGAAGGCGAATATGGTGTGCGATGATGGGGTTTTGAGTACACTTGTACATTGGTTATGTAAGAAGGGGAAGGTGAGGGAGGCGAGGAAGTTGTTTTATGAGTTTGAGAAGGGGGCGTTGGTTCCAAGTTTGTTGACGTATAATATGCTGATTGAGGGGTTGTGCGAGGTTGGGGAGTTGAGTGAGGTCAAGTTGTTGTGGGAGCACATGGTGGAAAGCGGGTATCATCCAAATACTTTAACTTACAATGTGTTGATTGAGGGTTTGTGCAAGTGTGGCAATGCTAAAGAGGGAATCAGAGTTTTCGATGAGATGCTTGAGAAAGGGTGTCTGCCTAATGAATCAACTTACAGGATTCTAATTGAGGGGCTTTGTGGTTGTGGATTAGAGGGCGAACTCATGGAGTTGCTTTCTACGTTAGCTGAACGGGGAGGAAAAGTCGATGATGGGTCATGGAAAGTCGTTCTTAACAAAGCTCTAGCCTATGTAGATAATGGAGACGTTCTTGATAGCATATTGGTAGATAATACTACTATTACAAAATGAGTCCTCCAATATGTTGATCGAGAGTTTTGTGGAGGAAGTATTTGCTTGAAGATGTTGATTCTAGTGAGAATGACACGAGGCCTTCCAGATGGCACTATGGGGACAGGCATTAAACTGTAATCAGGGAAAGATTCGTCCTTTTACAAAATCGAGGTCATCTTGGTGTCGATTTACCCTGCAGCCTATTTAGACAGCTCCAAAATGGTCAGTCTGATCACTCACTGTTTCACTCCTAGCACTGGTGACATGAGTAGGTTTCCAATCCGGAAATGGTACTTAGTATATCAGCTGAGTTGCTGAACATTCCTGAACTCTAATTGTCGGCCTGATTCAGGGTTTTCCCACAAACTCAAAGCAGCAGAAATAACTATACGTTCTGGTTGTAGCAGACTTCAGACGAAAGACGAGAATTTAGAGACTTAGAAGGATTCTTTTTGCCATATATGACACTCGCCTTCAAGTGCTGCTGCCGAGATTCAGTCCACAGAGAATGGAGATCCAGATCGTCACTTGACTTCCCCATTTTCACTAAATTATTATCACCCATATTCCATATATGATACTACTATATCCCTTTGTACCTTCAGTAGCACCTACCGTTGCTGCTAATTTGGTGGTTCTTGTGGAGTAAACAATTTAATATATTTTTTGTCCAACGAAGCGCGCACTTAGTCGCAACTTTCGTCTTAACCACTAGACTAAGACGGTGTAAACTTAGTGTGAAGCAAAAGTCTTTATTTTCATGGCATTGTTTGGAGGGATTTTAGTCCTTTGTCCTCTTGTCTTGCTTTTGGTGTAAAATACGTCCATCCAAAGTGAATGTTGAGGTTAAAAGTTTATAAATGTTTCTCATAGTGATAACGTTTTTTGAGTGCTCAAAATTGGAATCCTCCCTTCCCTTTTGTCTCCGCTTTTTTTGTCTCACCCCATTTATCATCTGACTAATCACTTGTTAACACATCTGAAAATTATTCTCCCATGCAATTTATTCTCACAATATGATCAATTTTTAACAATTACGGAGTATAATCCTTTGCCTCAATATCATTTTCCAATTGATTCATTATCTTCCTAACTTGAATTCGACTCAATATGTATTGACTTAATCTTAAGTCGATCCATTTCATTTGTTGGTAACCTGTCTCGTCTTACTTAACTCATTTCTTTTTAAGCATGTTATTTTCAACCTAGAGAACTTGTATATAACCTGCTAAACTCATCAACCCAAGTACTAAGTCTATAACCATTAACCTAAAAATGATTATTATACTTTGTATGTCTTATTTATAAACAAAACTTAGGTGAATTGCCCTTAAAATTAATGGGTTATTTATGTTGATTCGTTATTTGAAGACTTCAATCTTAGCACGGCCAAATTAATTTGTGCATATTATTCTTAATTTCTTATCAGTGTCAACGACAAGTTCAAGTTATTTGAGTTGAAATTAGGGGTGATAATGAGACGCGAGCAACTCGACATCGGCTCGGTCAAAGCTCGATAAAAGCTCGGCTCGTGTCAGCTTGGCTCGAGCTCGGGATTGCTCGAGAACTTAACGAGTCAAGCCGAGCTAACTCAAATATGTGTAATTAGATAAAACGTCGCTCTTATTTTATAAAAATATTTTATCATGATTATATACACGTATTTGTATCACTCTACCAAATGTTGTAATTGTTTTGCCAATATATTTTTATATATGTAACCTTCAAAATTTCAAATCCCGTTATTTTAATTATCAAAAGAAAAAAACGAAAATTCATATAATCTCAAGCTCGGGTTAAAGCATACAAGTTCGATAATGAACTTAAACTTTTCAAGCTCAGCCACTCCAAATCGGCTCAAGCTCGCAAAAGGTCAGACCCAACTCGGCTCGTTATCCCCCCTAGTCGAAACTCTCTAGTCTCTACCCATGTCCACCCTTAAAACAGTAGCACAAAGTTAGAGGTACACACCAGGGTTACGTACCATTCCCTCACCTGTATATATCCCTGCAGACTTCCAAACCCCCCAACAGAAAAAAAAAACTGCAGCCATTAATCCACCATGGAAACACAACAACAACAACAACAATATGAATATGAATACCAAAATCAAGCTCAAATTGACCCAAATCAAACAACACAACCCTATGATCCTTCTTCATATACTTCTCAAATTCAATCATATGATCCTCAATCTTATTACTATGCATCTTACCCACAACCTTATCAAACTAACCTTGATTCTTCTACTGCAACTACTTATCCTGCTTCTGCATCTTATTATTACTCAGATTATTCAACTGCTTCTTATCCAACTACTGATCCTAATTCTATTCATCCTCCTGGTGTTCCTCTTTCTGCTGATACCCAACAAATTCCTCCCCCTATTTCTCATAATTATTACTATCAATCTCCTCAAACTCATCCCTATTTTCAGGTATACCAATGTTTTTTTTATTGGGTTTGATTTAAAGTATGTTTTTTAATTTTGTAATTTTGGATTTATTTATAGTATTAGTCTCTTCAAACTCATGGGTATTTGCAGGTATTTGTGTTGCACCATTGTTGTCTTTTTGGGTTTGTTTAAAGTTTTGATTTTGATTGTTGATTTCATGTTCTTTTGGTTGAATATATGATTTCTTTTGGTGTTTTTAGTGTTTGTGTTGTTGAACTTGTTATATAATTTGGAGGATGAAAATGCTGAAAGTTGTTTGTTGAAAAAGTTGAATGTAGGTCATAATGGAGAAAGTTTTTGATGTATTTCAGGTTCTTCGGCTCGAATACTCGATGACTAGTGATCATTTAAGTGACATTCAGTGTGTTATTGGATTGTGTTTCTCGGGTTTGATTCCAAGTTTTGATTTTGATTATTAGTTTCATGTTGGTTAGTTATTTGGGTTGGGCTTATGATTTTTTTTGGGATATTGTTCATTGATATCTTCATGGTGTTTTAGTGATTGTGTTGAGGAGTTTGTTTAACTACTTGGAGTGAAAGTGCTGGAATTTGTTTATGAAAAAGATGAATGTGGGTCATAATGGAGAAAGGTTATGATGGTTTTTGGACTTTCGGCTCAAATATTCGATGAGTAGTGATCATTTAAGTGGCATTGAGTGTCTTATTGGATTGTGTTGTTGGGTTTGATTCCCAGTTATGTTTTTGATGATTAGTTTCATGTTGCTTCGTCATTTGGGTTGGATTTATCATTGTTTTGTGGGAATTTTGGCGTAACTGATTTTGTTTTGGTATTTTAGTGATTGTCTTGTGGAACTTATATACTATTTGGAGTATGAAAAAGCTGAAATTTATCTGTGAGGAAGATGAATATAGGTCGTAAAGGAGGAAGCTTTTGATGTTTTTTGGCCTTTTTCGGTTCGAAGATTCAATAGTTGGTGGTCATGTAAGTGGCATTAGGCGTCTTATTGGATTGTGTGATTGGGTTTGGATTCCAAGCTTTGTATTTTGATGATTTATTTCATGTGATTTAGTTAATGTAGATTTTGATTTATGAAAGTTTTGTGGGATTTTGCTGTCATTTAAGTGGCATTAGGTGTATTCGTGAAGGTGCTGTGGAGCTTGGTATGATATTTGGAGAATGAAATTTGTTAGGATTTGAGAAAAATGAATGTAGGTTATAAAGGAGGAAGCTTTTGATGGATAGTGATGATTTAGGTGGCAATAGGTGCCTTCTTATTGGATTGTGTTATTGGTTTGATTCCAAAGCTTTGATTTTTATGATTGGTTTCATATTGTTTGTTATTTGGGTTGGATTTTTATTTTTTGGTGGGATTTTGCTGTCGTTGATTTTGTTTTGGTGTTTTAGTGATTGTGTGGTGGATCTTGTTATAATATGTGGAGTATGAAAAAGCTGAAGTTTATTTTTGAGGAAGACGAATAGAGATCATAAAGGAGGAAGCCTTTTGATGTATTTCGGAGTTTTCGGCTCGAATATTAGGTGGTAGGGGTAATTTAAGTTGTCATTAATTTATTTTGGTCATTTAGTGAATATCTTGTGGAACTTGTTATACTATTTGCAGTATGAAAATGGTGGAATTTGTTAATGGAAAAAGTTAAATGTAGTTCATAATGGACAAAGCTTTTTGGATGTACTTCAGGCTTTTTCGGATAGAATAGATGGTAGGTGGCATTAGGTGTTAATTAATTTTTATGGGAGATGGTAGTTGCTCCAAATCTTTTAATGTAATTCCAGATTTTGCGGGTATCTTTGAACATTATGTCGATAATTTGATGGCTGGAAAATGGAAGAATGACTCCTTTTTATGAACACAATTAGTAGCTTCTTATACAGTAGACTATAAGTTTCTAGCTAAAAAAGGTTAGCCAGACAACTTTTGGTGTTTCTGCCTTTTCAGACAATCTGTTCATTATGGTAACTGATAAGTATAGTGTCTAGTTACTGTTAGAGTGCCCGGAACAAACTGCATTCTGCATTAAATTTGGATGGTCTGATGGATCAAGTATCTGAAAGAAGTGATAGGTATCGAGATATAGCGTCAGTGAAGGTTCTTTTGTGTCCTGTGATTGCATAGTTATGCCTCAAGCTAGAAAATTTAAACCAGTGGTGGAGTTTTGGTGTTCTCACTGGTTGGATTCATTTTGCCACTGTTGTTTCGTGCTGTACTGAGAGATTAATGATGGATGAGCGTATTAGTAAATTTGGTTAGAGTATATCAGTTGTTATTTCAGCTATAGTAATGTTGAAAGTGAACTGAAGGGATCACTAATATGTGCTTCTTTGGGATAAAGGTGGATTAACTTTCTGGTCTAATGTCAATCTCATTCTCTTGATTTACGTTTCTGAAACTCTATCACTCTTATCAATACATTCTGGCTATGATTTTGAATTTCAACTTGGAAAATTGGAGCTGTCATATATGTATAGATTTTGCAATGGTGCTGCTTCTAAAAATTCGTTTGTCTAAAACTCTAAATATATATGTTCATTTCATCTTGAAATGAGATTGACGATATGTCTGTAAGTCTATTATTAGGTACTCTTATTTGTGAGTATTCGAGTGCTCCTTGTTTTATATTTGATCAAGGTAGCTTGCCATTGCTTGGGCTACAATTATATCGGAAGTATAACGTATCTTCTGATGGGTGAGTTGCTTGGTATGTTACAATAAGGGAGCATTGTATTCCCGTTTCCTAAACATGACATGACTAGCTCATAATTAACTCTGAATCTTGATTTTCTCCTGCATCGACATGCTCTTTAATAAATGCTTTTTTTGCCGGAGGTAAATAATTGTAGTAAACCTGATGGTTGATGTGCAGCTAAGTACTTGGTAGGCGTACCTAGTGCGAATGTGTTGTTAGTGACATAACCTAATTTTTTGATTTCATGGCTTCTGATTGTAATGAGAAAGAGTCAAATAAGTAGGCCATGATTGTATCGTGCATATTTATGAATTTTTTCATTCGAGGATGTATGTGTAATGTATACCAGGTTACTGACACACAAAATTGTAAGGACCTTTCCCATTTACAATGATAAAACTACATGTTATTAATACTCCGGTATTTAATAGTAGAATTCGGGGAAGTTCTTTCACTTTAATTTAGTGTCATAATCTATAGGTTTTCTGCTCTTTCACCTCTTTCAACTCCACACATTTGACATGTCTACCGTCTATTATCTTTGTCCTTGCTACCTTTCTTTACGATGCCTTAGCAGGCCCCTCGGATGTTTCTTTTTGAAAGGTGCTATGATTCATATTAAAAGCATTTTCTTCTGATAACTCCTTTCAGTTGAATGCAAAGAGCTTTGTTCTAGTCTGTTCTGGACTTCTGATCTAACTCTACGTCTCTTAAAAAGATTGTTTAGTGGGCCTTGGAGTTTGTTTACTTCATGTAAACATATCTAAGCTCTATGTTACTTGGACTCATTTAAAATCCGACATGGGTACGTGTCCAAGTCTCGGACTCGGCTAATTTGTGAAAATTGCCATATTTTGGCTTAAAATAAGAAGTCCAATTGTCATACCCATGTCCGAGTGTCAGACTTCAGACATGGGTACTCAATATATATGAAGAGTCGGAGTAACATAGGCTGAGCTTGTGCACGTGTCAGGGCTGACTAAGTCAAAGATTTGAAGAGAACACCGATGGTTTTACTGAAGTTGTTTATCGTAGTTTACAGGTGGATAAGGTCTCATACAGATGTATAGCATGAGAAGATCTGCCCTGCTTTTGGATACTTATTTTTGACACTTGCATCTCTGTTCTATTTTTTCATTATCAGAGGTATTGATCTTGAAAGTAAGATTTGAATTGTGGTTAGAGGCCAAATGATATGTGAAAACATCTACTCCCTCGGTCCCTGCAGATAGTTAACGGATGTTTTTGGATTGGATTTTTTCATGTAAGAACATGCAAGTGGGCTAGATTCTAACATTCATTCTTCAATGATGTACCTAAAAAGGACAAGTGAAGTACTGGTTGAGACAAATTAAAAGGGAATACGTAAACTATCTGCAATGACAGAGGAAGTATATGGTAGAGTGTGGTTGTATACTAGGGAAAGAGCTAATCTTTCGTTTGAGAAGACAACTATCTGGAGTTTTAATTGCTGTCAACAACTCTGGAAATTAACTCTAGCTAGTCAGCTTCTTGAATCCAACCTAGCAGGTGTTTCACATACCATAGTTTGTTCTGTGTGAGTGCTTCTACACCTAACTTTCACTGGTTAGTGTAGAAGTGGTCTTGTTTCCGGACCAACCTGGATGACTGGCATCATTTAAACTGGAAATAGAGGTTTCCGAAAGTCTGCCTTTTATCCAGAAGTGGTCTTATTTCATGACCAGCCTGGATGACTGGCATTGTTCAACTTAGGACCAGAAAATTCTGCCTTTTATCCAGACGGGTCTGTACACACATCCCAATGGTTACGTTCTAGGTGCAGTTTCTCGATTTTCATAAACCTGGACCTGGATCTTGCCCTTGTACAGAACGGGTTTCTGTCATATATATTGAGTTTTTATGACCTGAAACTGACCACAGTGTCTTAAACTCCCCCAAACCAGATAATTTAGTCATGGGCAGATTGGCTTTGGATAAGAGTGTTTCCTGGCAGAGGTTAGTTGCTCAAACCTGAAGGTGATTGCTTTCCTCTGCTGCAATTGTATTACATAATTCATACATTTAAGTTCAATTTTGACCTAGCTTGGAAGATACATTATTGCTTATTTTGAGGTAATAAACTCTTCTGGATCTTTGCGTGTACTTGTGTAATTCTGAGATATTCACCATAGTTTTTTTTCTTTTCTCTATACTCGACATTATATGCTGCTGTGGCAGTTATTCCGTATCACTTGCCTCAAGGTAAGGCTCCTATTGTGTTTCTGAAAATTCAAGCCGCAGGTTTCTCCATTTATGCACATGAATTCACTACATTTGCTTTAGGATCCAAGTTTAGGAGAAGAAAGTTTTTCATGGAAGATTGAGGAATGTAGTGAATTGATTTGATTCCCAAAATAGAACATAGTTAATTGTTACTCAAAAAGTGAAATGTAGTAAAATTAATTTGACTCCCAAAATAGAACGTATATCCAATCTAAATGAATAGAGGGAGTATAATCTAATGCTGTATGTGTATTAGTTTCTTAAATCTTAACTGTCGATGGATGTCATAAAGTTCGTAGCTTTCTGACTTTGTCTGCCCTATGCCATGTTATATTTTTTTAGTATGATTTTTAGATTCTATGTTGGACCTACTATGGTGCACTATCCATTTTAATGTTTTTAAATTGAAAGGTCATATAGTAAGATTATCGTATTCTAAATCTTTTAAAATTTAGAGCTCATATAATATTACCTTAATCCCCTATGAATGTCTTTCCATACATGATAAAACCCATCTATATATTGATGCTACATTTGTTTATGAATGTCGGATTTCTCGTATGCTGATACCTGTTCTGTTTTCTTACACCCTACTGTCCAAAACTGCCTTCTTTAACGGCTTCTGAGTCCTGACCCATGGTTCTCCTGTTACACACTCTTGTGCAGCCTGGTCCACCTGTGTATGGTGTGGTAGGCAGTCAAGGTGGTCGATCAAGTAGAGGTGGTTGGCGTGGCAGTTCTGGTCGTGGAAGAGGAAGAGGTGGGGGCCGCGGTAAGCATGTCAGCGCACAGACCACTAATACTGCCGATGCATCATACGGGCAAGGCCAAGCTGCTCCCAGCAAGCCCCCTCCTCAAATGGCCTGGTGCGAACTTTGCAGGGTAGATTGCAACACTCAGGAAATACTCGATAAACACAAGAATGGAAAGCGACATCTTCGAAATTTGAAGGTCTTTGAAGAGATGCAAAATCTGAGCAAACATCTCACAGTTCAGAATCAACCTGAAGGGATAGCTGATGCACAAGTGTCAGACATGGCTGATAAAGCAGTGCAATTTTCTGAAGAGGCTGTTATTCTGGATCCTTCTGGTGGTAGAGGCGGTCTCAAGAGAAAAATGAGAGGGGGCCGTGGTGCTAAGTGGTTTCGAACACCTGATGGTATAAGAAGATTTGTCGACCCTCCTAAAAAACCGGTGGTTCATTTACTATGTGAAATATGCAATGTGAAATGTGAGTCTCCGCTTGTTTATGAAACTCATTTGGCTGGCAAAAAGCATATTTCGAATGTGAAGCGATACCAAGGTCATAAAGAAGTTTTTGGAGAAGCTATTGAGGCTTTATACCCTGCAATCCCTAATCTTCCACCAACCTCCATCATTCCTCAACCCAATCAACAGGTTCAGGTTCCGCAAGATGCTCAAGCCCTGGCTTCAATGATGCTGAGTAACCAGAACCTTCCAGACCCTGAAGCGGCTCAGGCCGCTTTGGCCCAACTGTTGACCCAGCATGGTGTTCATGATGCTCAGACTCTTTTAGTTCAGTTAATTCCTTATTTGCTCACTCAGTCACAAGTACCTGGTTCAGTACCATTGCCTGAAGCTGGCTTAGACACAAATGCCACTTCTCTGCAAAGTGAAGGACCACATGTATCGAGCGAAGTGGCTGGTCAGAGTGACGGTCAGAATTGTCAAGTTACAGGCGAGCAGCAAAACTTATCGGGAAATGATGGGTCGGAAGCTGCTGTAGGATCGAGTAACAAGCCCAATGATGGCGCGTCAGAAGCTGTTAAGGTTGAAGCTGAGTAACTTGTCTTGATACCTTGAAAATGAAGCAGCTGTTAAGCGATGTAGTTGTAGGACGTATTTAGCTTGGTCTGTTTTATTCTTGTCGGAAAAAAATTGACGTTTCTAAACCTATGCTGTAGGATCTAATAGGCTGTTAAGGCTCACAGCTGACTGTCTTTTTGCTTTTGATCTTTGAACAACTAAACTTTGTAGTCTGATATTGCTTCTATTATCACAGTATACCTTTTGTTTGATAGATGGTTTTATTTGACCCTATTGCTCCACCAATAGCTGGATCAATCCAAGGAATCATACCGTAACCCGTAAGTGCCTAGAAGTCTGGAACCTGAAAACTTCGTGGACTATAATCAACCAGACTTTAGTCCAATCCGATAACTAATACAGAGTACAACATGAGCCTAACGGACCGTAGAAGAACCTTAACCCTTAAATCCTTAATGACTTGACTTGATTGGTGAACCATGAATTCGCTTTAATACTACTCCTAATAAGATAACTACATAATTTTAGCTTCAAAACAAAACAAATGGTCTGGTTTGTGGTATTGGGTGGTTTGGATGTGGTGGTTCTCTAACATATTCAATGTCGTCCTCTAGAGTAATGTCAATCAGTTTCTATTTACTGCATTTTCTGTATTTCCTAATAATCTTCTATTATGGAAGACTTTGCATTAGTTTGCGTGTTTGTAGTAGTCATCTAAATAAAATAGTCACTAGAATAAATGGTGTAAGTGGGGTGGTTAATTGGTGTCCGATTGGTGTTGGATCCACATAGAAAAATGGTTTTATGTGGTTAGTTTGGACATGAGATTATTGTTTGAGGGGATTTCTTTATACTCGTCTGCTTCTGCTTGGTTTGTTGAGCTTTTAGCTGGTTGATTTGATTACTAAGTTGCAGAAGATCTTTTTCCATCGGAGAGGCGTGTTCTTTAGCCTTGCATTCCACCTTATTTCTACGTCCTAGTGGCGTAACTGCTTCTGGTCCTCGTCTCTCGTATGTCTCGATGGTCTTTAGAAGTCATCGGCGAGGTGTTAGTCGTTGGTATTGATCATGTTCTTCCGTACTCCACCAACACATTGCGGAAATTCGGCGCTTTTACCTCACCAGTTGTAATTTTTTGATTAATAGTTGTAATACTTTACTTAATTATGTTAGGTTTTATGAATAGTTGTAATACTTTACTTAATTATGTTAGGTTTTATGTTGTAGGTTATAAGTATGGAGTTATTAACCATACTACTATAATGTAAAACTCTAATCTTTCCACCTGTAAAAAAAAAAAGATTCGATAATAACATAAGGGACGTTGAGCAATCATTTCATGTTTATGTTATCGGAATTACTTTTTCACATGAAATGATTGCTCAAAGTCAAAATATAAAAAGAACATTATGAAATATTTGGTTAACTTAACCTAATATTGACGTAAACTGCATTCAATTTGGTATTCACTAAACAAGAAAGATACTATTAATCCAATATATACAATTCAAAACCGTTTTAACCTGACCCTAAAGTTCTTTTGTTACTGTTGACAACGATTAACTATATATTTAAATTAAATTACAACACGCTAGAATTACAAGCGAACCTAACTGCACGGAATGACAACATTTCTGAAAGGGTAAATGATAATAGTCATCGAACTAAATCAAATCAGTCTCCTTTCTTTTAGACCTTTTAACTCTCACAACTCACAACCGTGTCCGTGCAAAGAAAAGTTAATTTGTCGACAGAAACCGACAATCTCTAACCCGACCCTAAACTAACCCAATGACTTGCTTGATAGCTCCAAGCCCCCAAATAAGTCTCCCAACCATTTCCACACCCAAACAACTTAAGATGAGTGTATCACTCCAAACTCTACCTCCAAACAACCTCCACTCTTCCCTCCATTTCCACACACCTTCATCAACTGTCTTTAACTACCCTAACTACTTCCCCTTTTTCCCAAACTTCAATCTAAAAATACCCAAAAAAACCCTAATCTCTCAGTCTCATAAACTCCATGGCACAAAGATGAAAACTTTAGTGCCATTGCAAGGTGAAATTCCCCCAAATGCCCTTCGTCGGAAACAAGGCCCACTTTGGAGAGGTGGGTTCAGTTTAGGGGTAGATTTGGGATTGTCTCGTACCGGTCTTGCTCTTAGTAAAGGCTTCTCTGTTCGCCCTTTAACTGTATGCCCTTCATTTTTTTTAGTCTTGTATCTATTTTCGCTAAATGTCATTTGAGGCCGTCTTTAGAGAAAGACGGCATCTTTTCATGTTATGTGGTTCATTTAATGCTAGCTGTAGTGATTATGTTGCAAGCTTAAGACGGTTTTAAGCAAGACTAACTCGTATATTTATGAGTTCTCATTTTGATTGATGGGTTCATCTGAATTTTTTGGTGATGTTTTAGGTTTTGAATTAGCCTTTAGTTTTTTTTGGTCCTGTATCTTTTGTAATTCATGGGTTTTTTTTTTATTGATGGGTTTTATATGATATTTGTTGTGTTGTTTAGGTTTTGAATTTAAGGGGGGAGAAGCTTGAGCTTCAAATGATAGACATTGCAGAAAAGGAGGTAACTTTATATGGGTTTTTAATCAATGTAAAATTTGCCAAATTCTAATGAGATTGTTTGATTGGGTGAATTTTTATGGTATTAGACTGATTTGTTTAGGTTTAAGTTTAAAAACTCTTCGTAGTTCCATTTGATTGTATACGTTTTCCAAAATTGGCCGCACATGTATTGGAGAACATTTATATAATCAAATGAACACATGAAGTATGATCTTATTTCTTTAGCTTAATACAAATGTTGAAGAATGGTTATTCAGTATTTGTTAATGTATAACCATGCATTGCAGGAAGTAGATGAATTTATAGTAGGATTGCCAAAATCGAGTGATGGAAACGAGACACCTCAATCCAACAAAGTTCGTAGTGTTGCTGGTAGGCTTGCTGTTAGGGCTGCTGAAAGGTATTGTTATTTGTACACTATTTTAGGAATATTAGTTAGCTCAGTTGTGAGTTTTTCTGCCCCAATTAGCCAAATACATTATCTACTGTCGGCTGTGTCGCACATGCTTGGACAAAATGCGGGTGAGGGAGTCAAAAGTACGCGGCCTTACCCAGTGTTAATATAGGTTGTTAGCAATACATCGAATGGAGCCTACTCTACTTGATAATAAAAGGAGTGCAACCAGTTTTATTCTTTGGCTCCAATGGAATGGAAAAACTAAATTAGCCACTTAATGTTTTACATTCGTTTTGTTGGCTTTGATTGTTGAAATGGATCTGCATGTAACCATAAATGGTTGGTCTAGCAGTTTTTAGTTGATAAGAAGGTGAGATGGGTGTTTTCATCGCCTGTTAATAGTGAGTTAAGATCATTGGTGTTGTTGATGATGACCACAATGGCGACTTATTTAACCAAAAGAATGATATTGATTCATTTTATGTTCTGGAAACTTCAAAGAATATTAAGTTCCTCTTGCTCCTTGTGGCACCTGAGTCATCGGTTGTGAGTTTCTAATACTTTTATATTGACAACATCATGTGACTTGTTCAGAAGGTCACTTGATAAATGCATAATGCTTTGGTTCAATCGAGTAGCCTGTTTACCGCTTGCTACTGCTAGAGTGCTAGTCCCTTGTGAACTGTTGTAGATATTTTCCAAGCGCCTTTTTTTTTGGCGACTATAGATGGAAGGATGGAGAGTATTTTGTGGAAATTATGCTAGTTCATTTCATTCTAAGGACAAGGAGGGGCAATTTATTGTCAATATTCACTTCTTTTGCCCGCAAAACTGTAGGATATTGCAGCGATTTATAACCTGCTGCCTACATAATTCTGATATTGGTTTTTCATAAATTTTTGTATGAAGTAGTCCCATATAACGGACTAGAATAACTACGTCTATCAAGTTAATTGAGTTCCCTTGCACTTTTTAAGAACTGTTTTTTAGAGGCTTATTTGTAGTCACGGTTACAATCCCAGGTGTGATTGTTACTGTAGTTTTTGTCATTATGTTTAAGAATAATGCGTAGAAATAATATCATTTTATTGAATTGCATCTCTGCAATAATATTTCTACTCCATGAGAATGACTGTTGATTGTCTTCTTCATTTGATGTGAAGGGGGTGGAGGGTATACTTGCAGGATGAACATGGTACATCTGTCGACGCTATGCATCGAATGATCAATATGTGAGTCATTTCTACGCATTTCGTTAATATTCATGTTACTTCAATCTATAAACTTCATTGACCCTTTTTTTAGGAGAATATTGAATTGTAAGTGGTCGTTTGGGATGGGAATAATTATTAGGGGAATGATAGAGCTTAAAATGTTAAGAAAGAAGAGATTAGAGGCATCGAGGGTGGAAAGAAATGGGAAAAACTATTAGCCCTATGTGGAGGCAATACATTACTTAGACGGGTAACGTAAGCAACTATTTCACCCATAAAGAAGTTTCTGTTATCCTCATTTCCAGAGGCTTCCACCGCCACTACTCTCCTCCATTTTTTAGTTCATTTAAGCACTATTACTCCCCTAATGATTATTCCCATTACAAGTAGATTATCTTATCAGTTCCTTGAAACTCGTGTTTTTGTTTTCTGTCAGGGGTGTTAACAAGTCGGCACGTCATGGACAAATTGACGCCTATGCAGCCGTGGTACTTGTGTACTCTTTCTATTACGGTCGTATGTTTTATGTATTTCAATTCTGGGTATTTCAATCATCAATTTGTCTATCTTGTACATTTACCTCACTTTCTCCTTCATGACCCACCAGCACCTCACCCCGGCTTCATGCACAGTAGTGTAGCAGACAATCTACGACAACCCTGCCAAACCATTAGAGCGAAATCACTCGTAAGCAACCCACAACCACCCTTACCCGCACATTCATCACAGAGTACCCAACTGTCCACGACGACCCCACATGTCCACCACAGCCAACCTCAACCCATCACTCATCATTAACCCCTCTTTAAGTCTCTGGCTAGGTAATACACAGCCATCGATGGCGATGCCATGGTATGGTGGAAGAAATAAAGTAAAACATGCAGATCCAGCACTTTGCGTGGGCTGCTATGTAGGTGTAGTTGACGTTAACTGTAGCTGACAGTAAACAGCTTAATTGTATTTCCCACAAGTACAAGGCTGATAAGTCTGGCGATATTCCTTTGATACAGATGTTGCTGGAACGATATTTCTCGGACTCTGGCGAAGAGACTGAACTGGTATGGCCAAAACAGTCGGAATTACAGGAAAAGATTCGGATTGGACCTTCTCAAGAAGATGACGATAGTTTCTTTGACTAATATAGTGGATCTATTTTTTTTCAATCTATGGCAGCAGTGTATAGTTTAGAATCATGTCGTATGCATTGCACTACATCTTAAGAGCATACTAATATTTCAATTTTGACCTTCCATCATTCTCTTGTAGCAGTTAGAGCATACTCATGCTTCACTTTTGGCCTTCCTATCATTTCTACAGCAGCAGTATATATATATTGATTGACGTTTGGAATTGTAAATCGTTGTGCTGTTGTGCAGAATTATGTTTCTTATCTTGTTCACAATCTTGTAATAACACCGGTACGTTTGGGCCTTTGGGGTACAGTGGCACACCCTCGAAACTCACGGCCACCATCGATATAGGACAGCAAGTTTCAGTTCCGGACTTCCCCGGCAAAGAAAAAATACACGTAAAAGGGTGAAATAGAATGGAATGTATAATAATCTGGACTTGAATAGACAAGTTACACCATTTTTCATGAAAATTTTGAGTACAGACTGATACAAGTCAGGATAGAAAGGAGGCATAAGGCCAAACTCATACACCTATATGAAGCTGACACACACCTATATAAGGTGAAGCTCGTATTACGAGTACTTGAGACGGATGTTGTGAACTGTACGTTGAACATTCGAACCAGCCTCCCATTTGTATTGTACACTTTGTTCATCCTCTTACAATTCCTCAATAGGGACTCATGTGAAGCAAAATTTAAAGCCCTTAACAGTCCATAGTTAATCTTTATCCGACTGCAGCAATCCTAGGATTGTATGTAGAAACTCCCTAACAGAGCAAGGAAAGACATCATATCCTCTCTGCATCAAATTAAGAACATGTTGTAGTAACCAATTCGCAAAACTTAGAAGAGGCAATTCAGATGAAGTAGATGATACATAACAGAGAAACCGTACATTTTATGTAGGATTTGCATCCAATTAAGCATAAGAGACACTAAGAACGAATCAAGCTCAATCATGGAAAGTTTATGGTAGAGGTAGAATGTGCAAACTGAAACAGATAGATAATCAGATCAGATAGAAGAAGGCTGACATGAGGTAGGCAAAACATATTGAGTTCCTCCTGATAGATAATTACAAATTTTGCATTCCAACCTGCAAATGCAGTGGTCAAAATTCCTCTCTTGACGTTCTAGATTTCAAACAAAGTACAGCCAGAATAATTATATATCATAGAATGCCAAGATTACCTATCGAGCATCAGAGCATAGGCACTGAAGAGTCCCAATGCACCCTTGTAGATTGATGTGACGCACATCCATGGTACTTGTTAAGGACCATATGCATCAGTGCATCACTATCTATAGGAAGACATCACACCAGCTCAAACTCAAATGATTAACACCATAAACTAAAAACATTTCAATGCCTAAATCTCGCTTTCACCTTTTAAAAGGATGCAGCCCTAACACAGAAGACCATCTATGGCCACAGAACACAAAGTGTGAGGAGAGCCATATCCGCACTATTTGTAACCCAGTTTATCAGCGACGAAGGCCCCACATAGTTACCTGGCATTTCATTCAATCATAAATGTCAATTGACATATAAAACAAAAACAACAAATGTTAGAAAAGCCCCAAACCCAGAAGCAATTTCAAATTTAGATCGTAAATCAGGGAGAGAGAATGAGGAAGTGAAAGGAGAAATAAAGGTGAGAGAAGAAGCGGTAAAGGTATCATATTACAGTAACTGCATACCATGGGTCAAGACATCCATCATGACTTCAGGAGCATATTGCAGGATGCAGATACAGAACTGTGTAATATCCTCCCATTTACTGAAGGACCCAGATGATACGAGATTCTAGCCAGTCGCCAATGAGCAATGACCATTCAATCAACATCAGTTAACGTAATAAAAGCAATTTGCTTTCGCACCTGAGAACTGACATTTCCCTGTTTGCAGAATAATTTATTAAATGTAGCCAATAAATATCAGAAATGTGTTGTGAATCAATTGAGCAATCAACCTGCGAAATTAATCATAATCAAAGTCAGAGGTGAACCTTAGAATTAAACAAACAAAAGTACAGAATTAAGATGCGTGAATTAGATTATTACACTTGTTATAACATGTGAAAGTAATAAATAAGAGTTCAGCATACCAGCAAGAAATGTGGCAATGTATAAGATGCCATGACTCATTGTGGAAGACTTAGACTAGGTATGATCTTTTGGAGAAGTCGGTGCTGTGGTGTTGTGTTCTCATCAACCGCAACACCAAGGCAAGAAAGTTCACTTTCCAATATGGAATAAGCATCTGCAAATGCCTGGATATACCAGAACAATTAAACAGCATTACATGATTGCTCAAAGCTAACAATATCATAATACAAGTCAATATTTTAGGCACCCATGCAAATCTCTTTGACCGATTTTTTTTGTCATTATGCCTTCAAACCTAGTATATAACTCACACATCCATGTCTTTCACCAAAAAATGCTTCATGCTGCTACACCTAGCAATAAATTGCTTTAGAGACTACTTTGCTATTTCACAATATATCCAAAATCTACACACTAAATATCATTTAGTTATTAAAACTGGGTGGAGCATATAGACCGAGTGGCTCATATTTTCACCGGTAGCAGCCTCATTATCAGTTGTTCATTTGAATAACACGAATATGATTTCTGAGAATCAGGGTTGAGCACAATGAGGTCCACTGCAAGATATGATATGTATAGTTTTGTCTTATGTCCAATTCCAAAATTTTACATATTTGTTTTTCTTTTTTACAGAATTGTACATACTTGTTAAGGTTAACCCAGTATAGGAGTATATATGACAGGGCACAAGTGCCCTTTATAAGTTCCACAAACAAAATTGTCCCTCAATAAAAACAAAAATATATCAACGGGAATTAAGGAACTCAATAGTATGGTTTAGCTTTTGACAAGTTTCTGATAAATCAAACGTCATCGTTTCTCTCTCCATCGCTCTCCCCCCTTCCCTTATTCTACCCATTCTCATGCTATCTCCCAATGACCAAAGCAAAGCCAATTTGGAAAACAGTATCAGCGCCAGAATAAGAAACAGTATTTGCTACCTGTTTCATAAATAAAGATAGATAGATCCAAGATATTACGCAAGAGATTCTCGAGGGCTTGGCAAGACACCAGAATGCTTTTATGATTTCAATCAGTAAAATTCAGTGAATTAAAAGTAATTCCAGAATGATTCAGCTTACATTATGCAGTCAAAGAAGCCTAACCTTTATACACTGGTGTATCCGGAAGCAATTTCTCCCCACGTTATTTGTTGGAAAGAGAGGATCATCGATATAAATTGGATCAATGCTGCAGTTAGATAGACAAGTAACATCAGACAACATAGCAATCAAGCAGTCGGTAGATATTATCAAAACACATATCTACTGACTGAACAAGATTTACCTATATCCTCTTTCTCTATTTATATATAACCCACTCCCTTGTATTGAGATCCGCATTTGTCGAGGATCAAAGACATTCCTGGTTTCATTTATTTAGGCATGTCGATAAGAACCACATCTAGTTCACCAGAATATAAGATCAACAAAATTAATAAATTCCTTCAACTCACCCAAAAAAGTAAAGAAAATCCATGAAAAGGTTTCCAAGATTCTGCAAAAGTGTTATTCCCATGTCAATAAATCAATACAAAATAAATACAGTTCAAGATCTAAACTAAATTTCTTGACACAAACACATAGCTTCTCAGTTGATACACCTTTCAATGAATTCATTATCTCTACTTGCAAGTACCAAAATCGTATCCAATGCCACAACAGAGGGCTACTCATCCATTCTCACATCCTCATCAATGCTATTGATTTCACCAAAGCTACATATGTTACGTCTACTTGCTCCTACTTGCAAGTACCAAAACCAATTCAAATGCCATTTACTTTTTCACAACAGAGGGACACTCATCCACTCTGACAACCTCACCAATGCTTATTGACTTTACCAAAGGTTCATACCATCTAAGGTACTTCGATTCTTCACTTCTGTTGCCATAACCTTTGTTTGACACTACACTCGGGATATTGGTATGGAATAAGTATGTAGTTCTTACCAATATGACGCTTCTACCAAAAACAAAAAAGAGACTCATATGTGACACAAATAGAGGAACAAATGGTTCATGAAGCATTTAGTATGATTTTGACGATTTTTGCTTAATATCTCGAACATGCCTATTTCAGTTTTTTTTTTTTTTATGAAAAAAGAGGTTTAACTATATAACTTCTGATTACATTTTTGTTATGAAAATATGTTCCAGTACCCCATGTCTTCAATTCTTTACAGGGGGCCACTATCTAAAAAATTGTCTCGTGATCTCGGACATAAACTTGTATCCGAGTACGAGTAACATAGCATACCACATAATGCGACTTCATATTACAGCTGGATTCCACCAACTGATCTGCAAATCATCACACGCAATTTTCAAGGAACTTTGGAATCGGTGAAGATACACAGGAAGAACATGGTCAAACCAAAAAACAATTCTTGATTTCCCAGGAATACTTTCTAAGATATACCCAGTCACCCTTCACTAAAACTATTAACTTTAAAATAGAAAGCTAGCAAGTTTATCTGTCTTGTTTCATTTGATAACAAAACTTCCTTCACATTTTCAGGAACCTCATCAGGAATCACTTTTTTCCACGTCAATCATACCATAATTACAGGAAACCAAAGAATTAGATGTTATATATGATGGACAAAGTGTCCCACGCAACAGTCAACCGGTGTACAGATGCTACATCTAACCAGCATTCCTTTCTCAGACAGTTTATCCGACTAAAACCAACATGCTAAGAATTCATTTTCCGAATCCATCATAGAAGGTGCAGAAGGAAAGTCCACAGTAAAGCTTGTTTCTCCCACCCATTTCACCCCTTGAAACCAACCACAAACAATCAAAAAAAGACAAAGGCTGAAGCAAAAGTAAATTCACTTGAGCAATACTTGGTTGATAGGCCGGCCAAGATGATGTTCATGTTGGAGGAACCGTGTTATCAGCAGCACCTATGACAAAATACAGAGGAAAAATAGGAGGATGAGCATCATAACCCAAAAGAATGTCTAATATGGGCCCCTTTAACTACATATGCCACTGCATATTCACACATTCATATTCTTTTAGTGATCATCAGTTCATCACATCAAGAGCATGTACAAATATGTGCATAAGTAGATGAGTTTTGACATTGTGCCAATATAGTTAAATTAGAAGCGCAACATGGTTTAAGTAGAATCACATCATGGAAATGCAACAAAACGGTGCATAAGATGAAATTTCATTGATCCATACTTCCAATTTAGTTATAGTAGAAACACAATTACAAACAGATTTTGTATTCCAGTGACACTTGCTGCCATATAGATATTCTATGTTGTTCTTGGCTTCTTGCTCCCACTTACAACGAATCGTGAAAAAAGAAAGATAATAAGTTTCAAATACCTAGGACAGGAGACTAAACGAACTAAGAGTAATTTAAAACCAATAAACAGCCCACTCTATCTTGCTTTTAATGTAAAACCAATGAACAGCTGACTCTATCTTGCTTTTCGTGTAAAGCCAATGGACATCTGACTCTATCTTGCTTTTCATGTGAAACTATAAGCACCAATAGATAGCTACTCTCCAAAACTTTTATGTAATTTGAGCTTAAGAGTCTGGTTAGCCGCCAAAACTGGCAGAGAGAGCTAGTGCAGCTTTGGTGACCTCACAATGTACAGTGGAAGTCGGTCAATATTCAGAAGGCGAGGGGGGCAAAACAATTTGCCACATCTATTGCAGCAATAATGAGATGAAAAAACAAGGGTGAAAGAAGCCTTTAACACTAACAAAAACATGATACGTAGACCTGGCGATGAGAACTGTAGCAAAAAATCGACGACAATTAGAATAAAGGGAGTGTGGGCGGAAGAAAGACAGAATGAGGGTACACTAGAAAAAAAACCTGTAACAACAAAAGAGCAATAACAGTATGTTCTTATGAAAGCAATTATGAACTGCCGAGATTTTACCAAACAGTACGAACTCAAACCCCCAGAATATGACTGATCAAGGCTGCGATCTGCTAAGAACTGCTTTAGAACCAAAGCGAGTGGAACAGCTGCAGGAAACTGGTCAGTAAGCTGTTTCACCTGCATAACACACGCAGCGAGTAAACTATCAAAGAAAACCTGGGAGAGATGAAACTGCTTTTCTAGCTATATATCAACACAATTGACAGTGGTAAAAAGCCGGTTGATTAAAAGGGCTTTGATTACTTCAAATACGACATACGTTACCTACACTATGAAAGATAACACATTCTTTATTCAAATAAAAAAAATGGTCCATAACCTTACATCTATAATCGATGCCATGCAATTTTTGCTTCTTGTTAGGCGTTATTAATTTAAATACGTTGGTAGAAAACTAAAATTTATCAGTATTCCATTCTAATACAGGGTAAGTTGGTAACCAGCTTTCAGAAATAAAACAGTAGATTTTAGAATGTTCTCAGAATAAGCACGACAGCTAAAATAAATCACATGCAGAATCATATACCAATTCTGTTGTTTGGAGCCCCGTATGTGATGGTGACTTGAAGCTAATGTCAATGCGCACTGATACAGAATCTTTGTCACAGTCTAAGAGCTCTGGGCCCGTCGATGAGGGAGAATTGTCTGAAGCAACAGTATCATTCTGACTAAAACTTTGACCACTACCTAATTGACTTTGTTCACTTGAATAGGTATGCCGATGAGCCATAACAGGTGCAGTCACTAAGTCATGAGGAACATCAACCACAAGCATGATAATGGGAATCTACAAGAAAAAAAAGAGATGTACCAGATGAATAATCAAAATGACAAGGAGAAAACGTAAGTACATGAGCGGCAAATAAAATACTAAAAAAATGGTGTTACCGCTGTATTCTCCACAGTTTTTAAAGAATCAGATTTTACCCACTCCTGGTTTCCCAGATACCTAGCAGCATGCTGGAAATTGGTGTCCGGAAAAACCCATTAGAGGCCAAGCCAATTTAACTAGGCAAAGAGGCAGTAATAAAGATATGATAGCGTCATAAAACACAGAAGAGAAATATAAGAAGAAGCTTGCAGTAGAAGTGTAGAACAGCTCAAAAGCAAAAGAAATGACGGGCAAAAATGACACGAAATGTCACAAATCATCTTTAAAACGAAAGGTTACTGCATAGTGCATAAACTTAAACCACTTTTTAATTCACTCACATTCACATAATAATATTTTGGCATCCCTCACATTCAAGGAAGCCTAAAACAACAATATTTGAATCTAATCAGATACATTTACTAACAAGGCATAAGCTTTATGTTACAAGCAATTTAAGCTACCAATCTTTCATCATATGATAAACCATAGCATTTTATAACGCAATATAAGGGACGGCAGCATGACAAACGAGTCACAAAAATAGAGAACTGAAGAAGGTGACAAAGTTGGAGAGAGACGTGTATATCAAGAGCAAAATATCCAATGATATGATGTTGATTACATATTTACATGTTATAAATTCTTCAACGAACCCATCTAAATCAAATATATGAACAGTAGCAAGACATGACCATTTCTTGTTGAATTGCAAAATTTCTTTTCCCCTTGGGAGGGAGCTTGCAAGGAATAAGAGTAACAGTCACCACAAGTCCACAACAGCAGCTAATCGACCAATTTTCCATTCATTGGTTTTGTTTTCATTTCCCTCCCCTGCCTGTTTTAAAAATTGCATGCGGATCAGACCAGTCTGCTTATGGAATAGTCAAGAGGGAGGTTGACCCTAACTTGTCAATAACCCCACACATGGTCAGGCCACTTAGTTGACAGCGTGATCAGTCTGCTATGGCTCACTGGCTTTTTAATAGAAACTAACATTGAGGAAGACTGGAAAAATAATACAGAAACTGTGGATAGAGACAAAATAATTTAGTTCTGTTTTAGGAAACAACTAGCTTCAAGTTATATAACAAGAACATTACAGCTCAGAGTTTAGGCAAAACTTAGGCCTTGCGCGGATTAAGAGACTTGAGGAAAGGGGACACTTTTCAATGTTCTGTTAAGAATTTGGGTTGGAGGGAAACTGAAAAGACAGGGTCGAGGGATCCGCTTGACTTCCTATAAGTAAATCAAAATCGTTTTGAAAAAAGAAATTTCTAAGGAAAAATTATCTCCCTACCTTTCCCTCCCCACCAGTTCACTTCCCACCTCAACTTGTAACCAAACAAAGTGTTGGTGAAAATCAGTAGAGACACTGAAGTCAAAAACAATACAGGTACAGGCGTACAGCACACATCCTCGGCTGGATTTAGTATACCTGTAAACATGTCTCTTTTATACTATTACGACCTTCCAAGATTCCAGCTTCCTTTATGGGTTCCTACAAATGCAGATTGTAATTTTACACATCAGAAAAAATTATCTCAGCCAAAAGAATACAGGGGATACAATGTAAGTATGAAACGCTCACCAGGTTTCTCACTGGAGGAAGACAAACAACAAGATCCACATCACTTGTTGGAAGGGATAAGCCAGATGCATTCGAACCAAATATATTAGTCCTAGAACGAGGCCACAGAACTTGGAGGGAGCGTGTCACTCGCTTAACAGCCCAATTTATGTAAGGCCTCCTAGTTAAATTCTCAGTAGCAACCTTGAGATAATTAAACAATGTGAGAACTGTTGGTGAATAAATGCTTGATAAAACAATGTGAGAACTGATACTGAATAAATGCTTGATAAAACACATAGGACCACGTAGACACTCGCCAGCAAAAAAATAGAGACATTCGTGAAACTACATTACCTGCTTACAAAAGGCGTCAATCTCCTCATGAAGAAGGTTTTGCATCAGAGGGAGAGATGCCTTTCGTGTAGGACAATTTAACAACTCAGGAGGTTGCAGGGGAAGCGCGACATCTGGCTGCAATGCACATATAGTAAACAACTGGAAACCATTGGAAATATAAATTCCAAAGCTACTACTCATATAACTAGACACATCACATACATGTTCCTGGTCATGAGGTAATTGAGAGATTGCAATCAGACGATCCTGCAGTATTGCTCCAGGTAAAGGTTGAGCTAGTTGCCGAGAAGAAAAGTTAGTATTTCCCCACGATGGCCATACCACCTCAGCCCCGTCAACACGTACACGGGATTCCTCAAAATTAGGTCCATCATGAAACCACCCTCTTACACCCCACTGTCTCGGGCTAGAGCTACCAGATCTAACTGTTGGGAAACCCCTATGCTTTTTGGAGTCTCCTACAGGTGACGGTGGAGGAGGACGAGGAGCACGTGGGACGCAGAGCACTACAGGTGAGGGTGGCCGTTTAATTCTAGGATGTTCACGCCTGTTAGGAGGAACTCGGGGACTTCTCATATCATGATTGCCCTTGAACTCAGATCTTGATCTATCCCTGGGCATATTAGGAATTATAATAGGCCTCAGAATTGGGTAAGGAAGTGAATCTCCAGATTTGGCATCACTATCACTAGGTAAACTTGCTAACGATCCAGCAACACTTTCTTCTGCTTCAAAATCTGTCAAAGGTGAGGAATTATGTACCAGTTTTCCTTCATTTCCTGGCGCGCCTGGCCTAACATAGCCTATCGCTTGGTGTACGGGAGCCATGGATTCAAAAGGGGAACAAAATGGAGCAGCAGATGGAGAATTTAATCCATTAGTATTATAAGATGACGAAAATGCAACCATATCATCAACAGTTCTGGTCATGTCGGCTTCACGCCAGGCCCAAGAACTGTCATCAGAGCTAAGTGAAGGAGGGCGAGAGAAACCACTACCTCGATAATCAGAAGGATCCCAATACATAACGCCGCCACCAAAAAACTGATTGTAGTCTATGCCAGAGACAGCATGTACTTCATATTCTTCTTCGGATACCCAATGGGTATCATAGTCATCAGCTACTTCTTGTGTGCTCAACTGTTCAGATGTGTCGTAGCACTCTGAAGGAAAATTTCCATCTTCTTCACTACTCACTGCACTTTTTTTAGAACATTGAGCAACAAAACCTTGTTGTGCTGCAGCTTGTTGCCTGGCAATAAATGTGGAATCATAGCTGCAAGTCTGTAATATGGGAGGCCAATCTAAACTCGCAGGTAGTGGTCGTGACATAATCCTGCCACCAGTTCCATCGATGGAAGACTTCACTTGATGCATTTGCTGTATAAAGGAATGTTGATAGTGATTCTGCCGGTTGTAACCAACCTCCAAATGCAATCTATCAGTAGCAGGAGGAATATGTTGTGCGTTAAAGCTAGCCAAACGAAGAGGAGCAGCAGGCCACTCATACGATGGATAACATAATGGAAATACTGGTCCCTTGTACCTAGTAAGATTATCTAGTTCATGCCTCGTGACAGATTCATTTTTCACATCCACAGTTTTCCGATATAAGAATGATTTTGGAACTGTTTTGCTGACAACACGATCCTTATAACAGTCTTGATGTTTGGTAAGGCCATGAGAATCCTCTCTCTTCACTATAATAGAATCCCCGTCACAATCTACTCCGTGAGAATCCCCTGGTGTCACTACAGCAGAACATATATCCGAATTTGCAGAATGATTCACATTCACTACTTTGGAAACAACTTCATCATCCTCCACACTATTTATAGCCGGACCAGACTGCGCACAAGGATCAGGTGCATCTTTTACAGAAGCTTCCAAGTTTGCTACTTCACTTTTAAGTGAATCATTGTGGCTATTTACAAATTTGGCTTCACGAAGCAAAAAATCCTGCTTTTCAACCCTCGCTAAACAATTACAGTGATCTACTGAAGCTTTTTTCGATACAACAAACGAACCACTCTCATCTCTCCCACATTTTGAAGTATTGCAGGAAGACAAAGACGTCTGCATTCCTGCTGACAAATTTTTTGAAGGGTCAAGCCTTCCGCGGAGCTTCTTTTTACTCTGTTTCCCTTTCTTTGCAACAGAATTTTGCAACTTCTCAACATTTTCCTGTTTGAAGTGAACTGTTCAATATTCTTTAATTACAAAAGAATGTAAGACAGCTTGAATAGAACAATGAAACCAGATACAGCGATGAACATTGTAGTTACCCCCTTTTCCGCAGAACTTGACCTATCAGGTATATCAAGAGCAGCACCAGATGTGCTCGCACATGTTGAATGAGATTCACTATCCTGGAAGTTACACGGTAGTTACCAACTAAACTGCATCTTTACTATGTTACAAAATGCAGACCAAGAGCTACAAAAAGGAAAAGTACCTTGAGAGTTTTGTCTGCTACCAAGGCACTATCAGAATTTTTCAGGGCAGTACTTGATTTTTTTGAGTTACGGTTCTTTCCCTTCTTCTTACGATGGGTTGCTGTTGGCTTCTCTTTGGATTTGGTAATCGTAGTCTTTTCATTTTCCTCCTCCAATAGCTCAAACTTAGTAGAATCAAGCGAAACCACCATAAGTAATCCTCTAATTTTCCTTAAAATAACATCTGAAACCGAATTGACAGAACCCAAAGAGCTGAAAAAAATCTTCTCTTTATCAAAATCCTCAAGAGGGGGGCTTATTGCCAGAGCTATTATAGCTTGAAGCACAATCAATCTATTTATGGCACACACTAGTGAAGTAGGAAGCTTGGAGGAGGATTCACCCAGATTTGAGGTCAAACCAAACTCTGCACGCCTTTGTAAAAAATCTCCAGTGGACATGCTGGACGAACTACGATAACGGCATTCCAAAGATTGATGCACTCCCACACCAAGATCCCAATCATTATCCAAAATTTTGGTGTCATCTTTTATAATATCCTCAGTCTACAAAATTACATTAATCAGAAGTAAGAATATAATTTCAGCACAGCAGGCTGATCCCCATTCCCCCACACCTATAACTCTATAAGCTAACTTTTGCAATACAAAAACTGATGCACTCAGTTCTAGTGAATCTTCTTATACCGTTAGGGATCATTTTAATTACTAGTGACCCTTTTAGTTTCACTTGTGAGTTGTGACATAGTCTTGCGTTAACTTATTGCATGTCCGTCTTAGAGCAAAAATACAATTAGAAGATAATGCGAGTATAGAGCAAATGAAGCAAAGATCACAATTAGAAGATAATGTTAACGTTCATATATGGCCAAGCTCACTAATCAAACTAGTCTATGTTTAGTTTTACAAAATCCTATTTAAAATATGGCTACTTCAAATAACTCTACAAAGAGTAACGAGCAATCACACGACAATGTTGCAAACCTTTACTTATGGTCACCAGCAGAATAAAGTGTGTACTTGTTTCGAGAACACCTGAATTCCAAGTTCCGCCAACCCTAACACTAACAACATAATCTAACTCATACATTTACCAATAAGAAGATAATGTTATCTCTAAGATATGGCCAAGCACGCCAATCAAACTATTCTCATCTCTCATCTCCCCTAAAAAGGTAAACAAATTCGTCTACGTTTACAACATCCTGCTCAAAATATGGCACCTTCAAATAACTCCACAAAGAGTAACGAGCAATCACACGACAATGTTGCTGTTGCAAACCTTTACTTATAGTCACCAGCAGTATAAAGAGTGTACTTGTTTCGAGAACCACCCGAATTCCAAGTTCCACCAACACTAACACTAGCACTAACAAGATAATCTAATTCAATCAATGCAAGTGTGCAGCATTAACAAAGTCCTACAATGACTAAATCATTCCATTTACTACATAATAAATGCATCAACAATTAATTGAACACTAGATTATCAAGGATCATACCATAAATTTAGCAGCCGTGCCTAAAACCGTCCGAAAAATCTTCCGTTTAACACCATGATCCAACCTATTCCACCAATCAACACAACCTCTCTTCCTCCAATACACATTAATCCCTAACCCTACCACATTCTTCACTTTCTCCTTCAATTTAACCCCTCTCTTCCTCCCTCCACCACCGCCACCGCCACTATTCAACCACGCCATCCGCAACGCGACCTCGACTCGATTCGCTACAAATTCCTCCAAACTATAATACCCCTTCGCCTTCAACCACCGCATTTCCGCCCACTCTAACCCTAATTCCGCCCACTCATCCGCCTCCCCGCTCAAAAACCCGCCCCCTGACACGTCATCCATCAATCCAGCAAACTCCGCCACGTCAGCAACCGCGTCCTCCCTAAATGACACCGTATCCATCGAGCCGACGTCGTTTTGAGCCGTAACGCCCTCGCGGGAGGAGAAGAGGAGGAGCGAGGTGGATAGCCGACGATTCGACTCGGCGGCAACTCGCGCGAGTAGTCCACGTGAGCGGCGCGTGAGGAGAGAGGGCGCGTCGGGGGAGTCGGCGAGGACGAAGAAGGTGGCGTGGCTGTTGAGGTTGGTGACGTGGCGGAGCATGAGGAGGAGGAGTTGAGTGAAGGTGGGGTCCATGATTGTGAGGTGTGCCACGCGTTGTGGAGGTGACAGCGTGGCGAACCATTTTAAGATCGTGGTTCGTTCCGAGTTCGAGTTCGTGTTCGCGTTGGTGCTTGAGTTCGGGTTTCGGTTCGGTTTCGGTTTTGAGTTTTGGTAAAAGGAGATGTAAGAAGGGAGGACGTCGAGGATTTGTTTGGTGTCCCACTTGGTGGTTGGTGCGGTGGTTGAGGTGGTTAGTTGACGGTTGTGCATTTTTTCTTATTATTATTTTTATTTAATTTTGTTGTATGTACAGAATTTTAGAGAGGGTGGAAAAATGAGGGTGTTACGGTTGTCGGTGTTAGAAGGGGAAAATTGGTTTGTTTTACGCAACAGAATAACGGAATGGCGTGAATTTTTTATTTTTTTTAACGTTCTTTTCTTTTTTTGCTGGAAAATTTCCAGAGTAAACCGAACTTTGACAATTTGTCTGAAATACTCAAATTTTTAACCTGCCAAATTTTAAGTGGTCATAACTCGTGTTTACAAACTCGAAAAATAACTATTTATTTTTTCAAATTGTTCATCTTTCCGAAAACTACGATTTGAAAAAAAGAATTGGCGTGTTCGGAACTCGTGACCAAGAGATATAACCTCTCAAAGTTTGGATAAAAAAACTTTGACATACAAAAACTCATAGCCACGTGATCCAAATACGACTATTTTTTTTTTTTCAAATCGTACCTCTCTGAAAGATGAAAATTTGAAGAAAAAAATAATCATTTTACGAGTTTGTAAACACGAGTTATGACTCAAAAATCATAACAGAGAAAAATTTTGGATATTTAATCGAGCTTGTTTAAAGTTTTGTTTTTTTATAATTTTAAGTTAGTGAGTTCATAAATTTTACAATAAAGCTCATGATCTAATTTACAATAAAGCTCAAAAACTTTATTATACAGTTCAAAACTATACCGGTAGTTGTACTACAACTGCTTGTATAGTCCATTAATTGCTTTTTCATAATGACAAAGTGATAATTGAATTTTGTTCGTTGGTGAAATTATGTCTTTATATCCCCCTACACCAAAAGAATAGAGATTACTTAAATTTTTCCTTATAAATAAATTATTTTATAATTAGACTTCATTATATCATATCTATAATTGGACCATACCTCTTCAAACATCAAATAACTCTATTTCGTTTAAAAATGGTATAATATTTTTCAATTTGCATAGCCATATTAATAAGATACTCTGATGTTTTTGCATAAAAATAAAATTGCACTAATTATACGTATAATGTGTTATAAATATTTAACTATTATAATTTTTAAAAACTTATTATGTTTGTTACAAACCCTTTTAGCAAAAACTTTCTAATAATGTTAAGACTTTATATATATATGCGGAGTAGTAAGTAACCCAACACTTTAATGGTCTCACTCGATGGCCCAGATCTGCTGAATGACCATAAATACTCTCCACCAATCCTAGAGGTTCTGCCCAGTCCAAGCGCCCAGCCCAGCCCAAATCAACTTTTGATACTCGATTCTTGATTTTCTAAAGCAACCCGATTTCTTTCACAAATTCACTTTTAAGACCGGCCTTATCTGTCTTACATACAAAATCACTCCACTAGTTACTCGAAAAATACAAAAAGTTTTGTCTTTATTAACATCATGGGGTAGTATTTGACCTAACTTAAGCTTAAGACGGATAATTTACCGTCTTAAGCATGGAATGCTTTTAGGCAAATTCTCATTTAAAACGACATTGTTTTAAGCTTAAGACGTGTCAAATATGTACATGTGGAATGAATAAGGTAAAAGCAAAACGCATATGAAAAAGCAAACAATTTGTCTTTCTTACCCATGTGAAATGATTTTGACCAGTTTTAAGTTTAATAAAGATACCTATGTCTTAAAGCAGACTAAACTAAATAATTTTTTCTTTGTCGTTATTAAACTAAGTAGTGGTGTAAATCATTGACCGACCCTAAAACATAACATAAATCGTATACAAAGTTGGCAATTAAGGATAAGACGTTCACCATTTATATGCGAGTTGATACAACATGACATAGAACGTAGATGGCTCGAGTTAGGATTGAGATTATTCGACATGAACCCGACGCGCATTCCCAATTATTTATATGGTTCATAATTCCCTTAAGTTGAGTAGATAATCTAACAAAATTGATTAAAAATACGAGTTACCATTCTGATCAATTGGTTAAAGGGGGTATAAAGCTTAGATGGTTTAATGATTTTGTTGGGTTAAACAGGTTAAATGAGTTGAAAATGAACTGATTAAAGACTAATGGGTTAAATGCTTGGTTTTAGAAAAAATTTAATGATTTTGAGATAAATAGCATGTTTATGTAAATAGGTTGGATTCAAGCTAGAGTAATGATAAACAAATTAATGCAAATACGAAAACGAAACAAACGGTCAATTTGCCAAATCTAAAACGAACCATCAGGATAAGTTAGAGTGAATTTGTATAATATATACTTCGGTTGTCTCGGTCAATAGTTATCATTTTTCATTTATAGGTGTTTCAGTCAATAGTTATCATTTCTATTTGTAGTTAACTTTACCTTACAAAAGCCCTCACACTTCATTGATCTTTGTGCCGAATTTAATTTATAACTAATAAGTGAGACGGAGGGAGTATGATATTGTTATACCCGAGTCATAATAATCATCTCTTTATGTTTTTTTTCCTTTTTGTTTTTGTAAATTAGCAAGGATTATTCTAGTTAAAGGTGGATAAATAACTGAGATAAAGAGACACTAACGATTTACTTTGATTACCGTTGTTGTAAAGCCAACCTTGATACTTACTCGTACAATAATATTACTTTTTTCTCCAATTATATCGCTATTTGATTGATTGATCGTATAATAAAATGTTTTGATAGTAAATTTTGTCTACAATTATGTAGATTATGTATATCTCAGCTTACTATAGAACGATTTTACACAAACTTCAATGAATTATCCTTCACAAAATCTCACTGCAGACGGATAAAATCCGTCACGGACTGAAAATCTTTGACAAAGAACAAGTGTAAAGACAAATAATAGATTGAAGTCTAAGAGGTCACAAACTGAAGACCGTCTATCGATATTTTCTGATTATCTCAGTTTTCATTCCATTTTGATGATACTTGGAAGGCAGAAAATGCCAAACAAAAAACAAGTAAAAACAAAGACAGAATTCCTTGACCTTGTGGATTTATGCTGGGCCCACGAAAAAGAGGCAGCACAACATGGGTTTTGCGGCCCAAAGTGGGGTCCTCAACGTGGCACTTGATTGTCTCACATGGATGCTTGCCACGTGGCGTGTTAGGCCACTCTTTGCGCTCTAGGGTTTCCAACCCTCCCTTGTCCTTTTAACTACTTGGACGTTGGGACTCTCTTTCGGTCTCCCATAGCCTTACTAATGTGGGTCCAACAACTGGGTTGCTTTACATGCGGGTCCACTTATACTTATTACTCCAATCCAATTCTTAAGAGGTAGATTGTTGTAAAACTTAAAACAGATCAAATACTGACATATAAAGATAAATATTGACAAAATATTGACATTTTCTAAGCAGTTATCATGTGATTTGAAATGTATTTGATCTGTTTAAGTTTAAGACAGATAATTCCGGTCTAAAATAATAATTTGTGTTCATTAGAACTACTCATATTTCATTTTCAACTTTTCTATTTCTAGTATGTTTGACAAGAAAATATCCTTATTTTATTGGTGAGACTCATCATCTCATCACAACCTTAATCCTTGTACTTAAAATAAATGAGCCATTTTCATAAAATAAGATTAAGAGCATCTACAATGGTTTAGCTTGAGCACTTGCTTGCAATTTTATAAAATTGCAAGCTAGTAGCTTAACCATTTGAGTTGTCCATGTAGATTAGCTTATCTTAAATGGACCCACAAAATTTTTGAGCTATTAGAGCATCTACAATGGTTAGCAATAACCTTACTAGCTTAGCTTTCCACATCAACTTTTTGAGCTATAACATTTATAAGCTACCAACTTCCCCAGCGGTTAAGCTAATTGACTTGTTGCTTAAATTGAGCCACCATATTTATTTAATTGGTATATATCTCTTTGTGGCTCCATTTGAGCTACTAGCTCCATGGAGCTAGTTGCTCAAACTAGGCTAGTACATGTGGAGCTCTTCAATGGTTGAGCAACTAGCTTAAAAACTTTTAAATTTGTAAGTAAGTCCTTTTGTTGAACCATTGGAGATGCTCTTAACTCCATGGACCTAGTTGCTTGAAATGACCTACATGACAATATAACCAATTGGAAAATTGTTATCTCATTAATAAAGTTTTAATTTTATGATAAAATTTGGAAATTGAATAAATTAATAGAGAAGTGTGTTAAGTGTGTTAAGCTTTTGTCTTATCAACCCCACATGAGTAGTATTTGACCCGTCGCAAGCTTGCGACGGATATGCCCGTCACAAATGCGAATTTGTGTATTACTCCAATCCAATTCTTAAGATGCAGTATCCGTTGTAAAACTTAAAACGGATTAAATATTACCATTTACAGATAAATATAGACAAAATTTTGGCATTTTCTAAGCAATTATCATGTGATTTGAAATGTATTTGATCCGTTTTAAGTTTAAGATGGATATTTCTGGTCTGTAATAATAATTTGTTTTCATTAGAACTACTCATATTTTATTTTCAACTTTTCTATTTCGAGTATGTTTGTCAATAAAATCTCCTTATTTTATTGGTGAGACCCATTATCTCATCACAACCTTAATCCTTGTACTTCAAATAAATGAGCCATTTCCATAGAATAAGATTGAGTAGAAAAATAAGACGTCGACAATGGGTGATAACGACTCTCAAATCGCTTTTTTACCTATAACATGTAAAGTGCATTAAAATGACGGCCTTAGCCTTTAAGATATGTTTCTTTTGTTAAAATGAGTGAACTATGTTGTCAGTAAAAATTGAACCATCAACCTTGTAGTTAGAGTATGAGAAGTTTTATCACTTGATCGCAACTAACTCTCGTTCTTAGGCTTTAGGGTATGTGAAAGGGTATGCTAAACACAATACCAACTAGTAACCCCTTACCATATCATTTTAGTAAAATTGACAAAATATTTAGGTAAAACGAAAACACTATAACTTAGATAAACTTCAATTTTATTTGATCACCTAATTAATATACTTAATAAATCAACAACACGTGCAGATTTGTCATCATAGAAATACATACCGGGTTTTTCTATCACGTGTCCACTAGGAATGTATTAAGAAAACAAAATTAAAAACAATTAAATGTTATTTTTATAGAAAGTTGTATTTTTTAACCACCTTTACCTTTTTTCTAATAGAAAAATATTTGGCTCTTCTTAACATATGTCCAATAGACCAATAGGCATATAACTGAAAAACCTAATCTTTTTGCACAAATTCTCATTTGTGATGGACACTATCCGTCGCAAGCTTAAGACGGATACCATATTCTCTCACAAAATACCCATCAAGGGTGAGTGGAGAAGCACATGGGGGGTGCCCACCTTGTCCCCTCTACCCATTTCCTCTCACAAAATACCCGTCGCAAGATCCGATCCGTCGCAAGCAAGACTTATTGATCTTTTTGTTGGTCTATTTTACCAATAGGATAGTCGTCTAGAAATCATTAGCTTAGACCATATTTAACCTATCTTTTCGAAGTGTTTTTCAGCCAAAAAAAACACAAATTAGCCAAACACCAAATTTTCCAAAAGTTTTCAACAACTTCTTAAAAGCTCAACAACCATCATTATTTCCGCCTTAACCATGCCTAAGCAAGATCAATTGCTAGGTCACGACCTTGCTTGGTTATGCTAATGACACAATTAAGCAGACATAATTGGTGACCTTTGATGGTTAATTTGTGATCTTTTACATTAAAAGGTCAATTTGTGACCTTTCAACCAATTTCTATTGGTTGAACAATAAAATATATATATAATATGATAGTGGGGAAAAATGTTATGGTTGTGAAATGAAAAATGATTGAGTTGATAACCTAAGTTGTGACCTTTTGCTTGGGAAGGTGAAAGTAGGTCCAAATAAATAAAGTGGAATTAAGAGTAAAACCAGGTTGTGACCTAATTAGCGCGACCTTTGCTTGAAGATGGTTAAACGTAGAAGCATCAATTTGGTATTTCTAACTTTTAAAAAGTATTTTTGAAAAACTAAACTCAAGAAACAAAAACTCATTTTTTATAAGTTAGGCCAAACATGCTCAATTTAATTGCATTTTAAGGTTATTTTTCTTCTATATATATGCATCTTGTAGCATCACGCATGCCATTTTGAGTAAAACTGCTATTAAAAAAGTATCAGCAATTCAGCACCTATAGATTACAAGTAAACATAACATATCAGTAGTCCGCGCATAAAACAAATATACTCCCTCCGTCCCGGTCATTTGTTTACCTTTGCTTTTGGCACAATTATTAAGAAAATGGTAGGGGACCATTTGTGGTGGTCCTTGGTGGATGACAAGTGGACAATAGGCCCATTGGCACATCAAATTACTCATAGAAAACATTCTCAATATAGAAAGGTAAACAAATGAATGAGACACCCTAAAATGGAAATGGTAAACAAATGACCGGGACGGAGGGAGTAATTGATTAAGTGGTCCAAGACTCCAAGTTTACTTACAAATTGATCCATCATACACATTCATACAATCATACGTCACAACATGCATGGTGAAATTCCCATGTCATCTAGATTAGGTAATAAGAGATTGTTTTGACTTAAATTAAGGTCTTGAGTTCAATTATAGTATGTAAGAGCTTAAAATTTAGGAGAAAGAGCTTTATAATCCTAATTATTCTACTCGGCTCAAATTCGGATTAAATTGAATGATATACACATAAAGAAAACAAAAGGTACAATTCACTACACGACTTTATATACGAAGTAACAACCCAATAATATGATTACGATCTTATATGCAGAGTAACAGCCCAATAATATAATTATGTTAAAATTCATTTGACAATTTATTTGTGTAAACGGCCTTACAGAGGGTTAGTTACTTTTATAAAGCAAATTCAATTATATCAATAATTCTTATATGAAACCAGTTTATGTGAGTGCTACCGTAAACTAACTTCCATTGACCACCACATGTCAGTTATAAATTAAAATTTAGAAGCGTTCCACTGTTCTTTTTACGCAGTTGCTAAATCCAACACGCTATTTTACTCAATCCAACACATTTAGCGTATTTTTTTTTCCAAGACTACCCTTAAGAAAAGGAAAAAAACTCCCCAATACTCAACCCCGACATCCCCTTCCTACCCACAATAACCCCAAGTCCCCAATCACCATCTACTAGCATCGGCCGCCTACCCTCAACGACGACCACCTACTCTCGACACCGGTCGCTTACCCTCGGCGCTTATGTCACGCCTCCATTGCTGCCAACACAATCGTCCAATCCCCGCCGTCGATCCAACATCTTTGTTGCGAGTGAAAGTTGCTCGAAAGATGAGGCAACTAATGGTGAGGGTGGTCGGCGCGGTTATTGGGGCGGTGATGGGTGGTCGGCGTGGACATTAGGTCCGGTGAGGGGGGGAGGGGTTCGGCGGTGGCAGGGGGCGGAGGGGTGGTTGTTGTTGGCTGAATTAATGAATTTGTTTGTTTTTCCTTTTGATTTCTCCTTTGGTGAGATTGGGAAATTAGGGTGGAAATGGGAGGGGTAAACTCAGAATAAGACGGAAAAGTTTGCATGATTGAGTAAAATTGTGTGCGAGATTTAACATATCTCTTTTTTATATTATTCGTAAATATATATCAAGTTGTTGACTCAAATCCTCAATATCTTACATGATGTCGTTAATATTAATTACTGTAAATGTATACGGTTGCAGATCGAAAATATTTTTCACTATGACTAATGCTAACATTTTGTATTTTCTCAAAGTATTATAATGCTAAATTGAAATTATACCATCTTGAGAAATGAAAATTAAAATACATGAACATAAAGGTAGCAGTAGCATTGATTTTAACCCGTGTTTGTTTAAGAAATCCAGAACTTTTATCTTAAAATAAACCTCACGAGTCACAATGTTTAAAAAACAAACATAGTTAACCAAGTTGTGATCAAATTGATTACAGTCATTAGTAAACGACCTTGTAACTATTCCGTCTTTTATATTATTTAAGATAAGCTTGGCAATAGCCTCCCCCCTATTGTATGTGTTTTTAAATAGGCAAACCAAGTCACATATTGGTTAACAATGGAGTCAACTCGTCTATCACCACTATTTTCTTTGACACTCCTTCAAACGATCTTCGTTCAATTCTTGTAAAGATATTTTGAGGGGTTGCATACCCTCGTCTAGTGTTTAGTTAGCGTAGTTTATTTTTCGGGGGTTCGCCCCTCTTGCGTACCAAAAAAAAAACATTTTTAAGATAAGCTTTCATATGTACAATTACATGCATGCACGATTGTTTAGATACGTCCAAGAGCGCTATTATTGTTACTTACTATACATAGACAGAGTACGTGGGATGTTTATTGAGTAGGTATTAGTAGTGTGGTTTCCTCTTTTACACAATTTGGTATGCAAGTCAATGACAATTGACTATCACATATTGAGTTGACTACAATCTATATAAATTATTTGATGATGACAAGTGAGTGTTCCTTTATCAAACCAACTTAAATCTCAATTAAGATCCTTTCCATTACCTCAACTAGGGGTGTTCAGGATTAACCGAACTGTAAAAACCGAACCGAAAAAACCGAAACCGCACATTTTTTTAGGTTCAAAAAACCGAACCGAAACAGTTTATCAATTCGGTGAACCGAACCGGTAAAAACCGGTTTAAAACGGTTCGGTTACGGTTCAAATTTTTAAAACCGCGGTTAACCGAAACCGAACCGATTAACTAAAATAAGAAAAAAGCCTAGCCCAAATTTTTAAAAGCTAAAACCTAATTCACTAGCTAAACTCTCGATCTCTCAGTGTCTCTTTCCCTATCTCGCTATCACCACATTCCACATTAGTATTTCATTAATATTTTCATGATATAATCTCATCATCTCAATCTCTATAACATATCCCTAAATCATTTAAATTATTCCCCAAAACATTTAATTTCTGGGGTATGATTTTTCTGGATCTATTTGCAAGTCCCTCACTCTACAACTTTTTAATGTATTTGTTTATATTTTCAATGTATTCAATCGATTTAAGGTTACTTTTTGAATGTTTTGGTTTAGTTTTATTGAATCTGATGTTATCATCAATTGAAATCAATTGATTTAGCGTCCCTTTCATCTGAAGATGCATAGTTTAAGTGCTCCGTAACGTCAAAGCTATAATGGATTAACCAAAAAATCTAGTCTCAAAAATTGGTTTGACTCAATTTTTCTAACAATTCAGACACTTTTTTTTCTTGAAAAAGACAAAGCAATATGTCTTGTCATTCTTGAATTTGTAAGACGTCATTTGGCCAAAGTTGTGTCTCCAAGAAAGCGCCTTTGACTACGACATACGAAAAAAATCAATTGAGAATTCGGTTTCGGTGAACCGGTCAAACCGAACCGTTCATCCGGTGAACCGAACCGAAAAAAACCGGTTTAAATCGGTTCGGTTACGGTTCAACAATTTGGAAAACCGATTGACCGGTTAACCGGTCAATTAAGCCGGTTCGGTGAACCGAACCGGTTTTGAACACCCCTAACCTCAACTCTCCATCTTTTATAAACGCTTTATATTATCTTAGAACGATTTAACGGTTAGTAATGGATGTTGATGTGGAAAGAAATAATATATAATATGAACCTATTAGAGGTAATGGACAAGAAATTGAGAGAAAGAAATGGAGAGGATCCTAACACCTTAAATCTACCATATTTTTAGAGCCACAAAATAAATTAAATTTATGAAATTGTTGAGTTAAATTAAAAGTATTTAGCAGAATATAATGAGTCGACTTAGGATTTAAACGGAAGAAGGCCGCTATTTAGTGAAGCGCACTTCTACGGAAAATTGTTGATTCAGCTAGCAATTGTAAACTTTGAAAATTATTCTGATCGTAAATGACGCATTTTAGTGATTGGAACATTGAAATGTAATTCTTGGGGAGGGGACTATTTATGGGTATAATTATTGGATGACAAGTGAATAATAATTACATTGGCCGAGTAAGTAATAAATTAATTATCTCTCAAAAGCCTTCCCATGCAATATTAACAGATAAACAAATAAATAAGATACCCAAAGATAAAAAAGGTAATGACAGGGGCAGATGGAAAATGAGTTAATTTAACTACTTAATTAGCTAGACCGAATCTTAAGCAATAAGCACATTTATGATAAATAGTTCTAACTTAGCTCCATTATTTCTTAAATTAGTTTAGTTTTAAGCATCATATTGATGCTCAATTTCATCATCTAAATTCAATATCTTAGCTTGCTTCACACATTTGCTAACTATATATTTAGATCATTCGATGAAGTGAATTAAGTGGGACGCTGCAAATTATTAGAGTTATGCTCCATGATCACTTACCACCTAAAGAAGGCACCTATATATATATATCATACATTTGATCATACACGTTTTGTTATTGGTAGGTAGATTAAGACATTCATTAGTGCTTGTTTTCCATTGTACACTAATTCATTTTCAAAGGTAAGTTGGTTGGAAGTTGATGTCGGGATATAATATATTATTAAAAAAAAAAATTAATCAAAGTGATCATTTCTTCACAAAAATATACTCGGAATATAAATGGGTCTCCATGAAGAAATCTAAAGTAAGAAAAAGCTCGTAAACAAAAACAAAATAAATATATTCAGTTAGATCTACGTAAAAAGTAATTAGTAATATACTTATTAAGTATTGATAACGCCACATCTATAATATCCTCTGTCACTCATTTTGTGAGAGACTGTTTTAATAATTTAAGGTTTAATTTTATAAGTAATTCTCTTGAATGACAGAGTGGATTTTAGAGTGTCATTAGCTTCCCCCGGATTATCAAAAAATTACAAAGTTTTTTTTCAAATTCAGGAGGGCATGACCTCCATTAGCTCACCTCATTATGCCATATCTAGGGCATGCATTAAACAACTTTCAATTGTTTATGGTTAATAGTCTTGCTTTTTACTAACAAATTAAAATACTCATGTCAACATAAGTACTATCTTATGTCGATCGAGGTCAAAAGCAATGAACTAGTAACACAACAAGAAACAAGGAAATCAATCCCATGCACTTTTTTAGCGGATCTGTGGAGTATATTAATGACAGTTTAAGGTGTAGTTAATTAATTAGTTAAGTGTAGTACATACCCTCGAAAAAATCAAACATTAGCACATACCCTAAACTAGTCTATTTTTCACCGGTTAATTATATTAACGTACAAGAATAAGAATTAGTTTAAGTAGTAAAATATTTTTACTCTAATCATGAAGTTGTAACATAGTACGCTCCTTTGAATTAAAAAATAAAATAAAACTATATTAACCTGTCCTCTTACATATATTACTCTTTTCTTACATATATTACTCCTTTCATTTCAAACATTTATTTGTCTTTAATTTAAATACTTCATACACACTATATAGTACGGAGTATAAAATAAGACAGTTTTACGATATAAAGCGACCCATTTAATTTAAATCTCATTCATACTATATAACACTCTTATGTTACATAACAAGTATTGATCTTGTTTTAGTATCTTCAATTCTTCATTTATAAGCTTAAGAATCTTTCACTTAGCCTTATTTCTCCTCTCTCTTTTACAAACTTTTCACAACCTAATTACCTCAAACTTTCTTGTTGTCTTGGTTCATCACTTACTATTCAATTCAATTAATTAGATTGTGAAGAAAACAGGAAGACAAAAGAGAGGCCAACCATACCATACCATGTTCTTCCACATTTAATGCTTATTATCTCTTGTTTCTTTACACAAATCCTACTATATATACATATATAACTAACTAAACTTCTTTACAAAAATACGTAGCTTGCTTTATCTCCGCATATATACATACTTAGCATGTCAACCATCTCCTCTCTCGTTATTTCTATTCTATGTATCATCTTCCTTAGACGAAGTGTCGTCGATGGCCGACATATAGGTGTCGTAAAAGACGACGAGCATCCGATCTTCATAGCTCAAGATGCTACAAAGGTTTGTGTGTTTTGTTTAGTGAATATGCTTATATTAATATAGTGCATCTACATTTACATATAGCAAAAAAAATTAATTAGGGCTTAATTTTTGTGCTTAATTCCATCCTAATTAATTAGAAGTAGATGGTTTGAAATAGTATATGTAACCCATTCATCACATTTTTCACAATTAAATTTATTTTTATTTTGAGAGAAGCAAATATATATTTTCATTATATACACTACATTCTATATATAGAGTAACTTTCCTTTTATATGATGATAACTGAGTAGTAATTAAACTTTGCAGGTTGGATATAATGTTTGTTATCAATGTGGTCATATCACTCATATGTAGGTTACAAGTAAGAAAACATTTCAAACAACTTGCCAAAACGCAACGCAACCTCAAGTTGCCTTAGCTTATGGCACCAAAACTAGCTATAGCTATCTATCTAGGATACCAATTAACCAATTTGGATTGCGGATAGTCTTTCTTAATACAACTCGTCTTACTGAACACGAAACTATCCGTCACAAGCTGAAAATAGATAGCGCACCTCTCACAATATGCAAGTGGGAGGGCAAGTGAGGAGCTTCATTCGCCCTCCCTACTTGCATATTGTGAGAGGGGCACTATCCGTCTTCAACTTGTGACGGATAATGCCCGTTTTCAATGAAAATTTGTGTTCTTAATATGAAAACGGGTTAAATATTATATCACAATATGATATATAGAACAAATTCTTTATTGTTCCTAATATATTATGCTTTTGTTTTATTTCTCACACATGAACATATTTGAGTTTTCTTAAACCTAAAACAAGTAGTATACCCGTCTTAAATGAGAATTTGCCTTTCGTATATTAAAGACAAACTTTTTTACTCTAGCTTATGTTCGTACCATATATAGTCATTGTAAGAAAATCTAATTAATGTTACTCATGTGAATAATATTCGGTATGTTATTTCAGGATATTGCGACACCAATAGTGGAACAAGCCATGAACACCCCATCGCAAGTGAGCTTAACATCGTCTAATAATAAACACGATAAGACGAAAGTCAAAGTAGTACAAAACCAGAAGAAAATGAGAAAATTCACTCACAATATTGCTCATGAGTTATTGTCCCAAGTGAAATATCAACATGAAGAGAGGAACCCTAATAACTCGAGGCACGTCAAAGGTAGTAAGTTTCAAAAAGTGGACGTACCTTGGCGTGTACCAAGGAACAAAAATGGCGTACCTTATACAGGTTTCAATCTTGATTATGCACCACCTAAAGTGCACCCTCCTACTCACAATTAATCAATTTTGCAACCTCTTTAATTTTGAGTTAATATTGATGTTAATTTCTCTTAACATAATTGTAGGAGAGTTAATATCTTTTGTTTACGTTTAATTATATGTATATGTAGGATTAAGGAGGCCTAATCTAAAGGGTTAGCACATCAGTATATGGGATTTGTATCCTGGGATGATGATCATTAGTATAACATCCTTAATTATTGTAAATTATACAATGTTTTTGAGAGTATATCAGATTATTAAGTTGATTATTATTACAGTTTTTCTAACGTGTTCCCCATAAAACACACGTTAATAACCTTAATATGACAAGATTAATAACATATTCTCTTGATCAAATTATGTTAATTATAACCTAAACTAAATATAGATCTCTAATTAGAGAGAATATGTGGTTAATCTTGTCATATTTAGGTTATAATTATTAATCAGAAGTTGCAATGCTTTTGCCTACATAATTATGAAAGTATACCACTATCATGCATGTAAATTGTACTCCGTAAGTTTTAGTTTTGACTTAAGCTTTTGTTTTCTTAAGCTTTTTTCATTGATTTTTATGTTATGTTACGAATATATCAATCGATTAGGTAATCAGGTATGTATTAGTCACTCTCTCTCACAATAGATACGTGAAAACGTAAAATTGGTGTTTACGTCTAATAATCCGAGCCGTCGTCCAATTTTCTGCTAAATGATTTTGTTAGATTTTTCTCAACATTAATATGAACATGAACTTTGTGTTGCATGCTTAAAGTTTAAAATTATGGAGTAGTGTAATATCATACTCCGTAATATATATAATGGCATGCAGAATAACTTCTTTAGTTTAGAACTATTTGCTGGTGCAATACTACAATGGTAAAACATTAATATTACTACTAATATTAGTAATATATTCATATTCAAGTATTCAACGTAACTTATGAAGTTGTGACTCGTACTCCCTCCGTCCTGGTCAATTGTTCTTTTATTTCGGCACAAATATCAAGAAAAGGGTAGATAAGTGGACAATAGTCCCATTGGATGTCGAAATACTCATAAAAACCTTATTAATATAGAAATGACAACAATTAACTGAGATACCAATAAATGAAATATGACAACCGTTAATCGAGACGGAGCGAGTATTGTGTACGAGTAACAGACAAGCTTAGAAGTATAAATGCCTTTTTGCCGAGCAGGCTTATATTTGTAGTCATATGACAGCTAGATACATCCAAGAAACGAGGTTGATAAAGTACAAAGTCAAATGCCTAAAAAATAAGAGCAAACTTTTTATTCTCAAATTTAAGTTCTTGCAAACTTCCATAAATCATTCACTACTTACCATACTATTGTCCGAACTCACGAGATTAATGTTGGGATGGATGCATTTTGTCCAACTAAAATATCTCTTATTTTTCTAATTTTATATTTATAAAGTACATACTTATTAGCTATAAGGTTTGAAGTTAAGTACGACAGTCTAATAACAAGTTTAAAAGATTATCAGACAAATCAGGACCGTCCAGGTTTTTTTAAAGTCTAATCTGCTAGCTAAATATCTAGTGATATGATGTTCAAGTACCATCTACTATAAAATGTATGTTTTCTATTATTATATGATCGATGCCTTAGGTTGTCTTTTAAATCGTAGCAGCTCTCAAATATATATTCGGCGGTCTTGAAGTTAAATAAAGAATTCGCTTATATATACTCTAGAGTATATATAAGACATTTCCTAGGGTAATAAGACCTAACAAGTTCTCCGTATATATGATTTCGAGAATATATCAATAAATCACTTTGGCCACAACTTAGCTCAAACTCAATTTTTTGTTAGATTAGGCCATTATATATATAAATGAAAATGAGTTGGCGCCCTCATGAGCTTATCGTATGCCATTATTTAGATTAAAGTTTCAAAGTACCGAGACTAAAATATCCATAATTAGTTTGTACTGAATAGAACCGATCTACAAGCCCAAGCACTTGTATAAACATAAATTTGGAAGTTTAACGACCTTTAAGTTGGAAATGTATTTAAGTTCAATTTCCGAATCAATTTCAAATAATCAAATCCTTTCGAACTTGAACTATATGATACAAGTACAATAATACTCCGTTATAATAATGTACGAGTTGACGATCATAGAATATCTGATTTTGGTACGACATTCTATTTTAGTTACTGGTTTATTGCTACGTAGTGTAAGTGGTATGAATAAAGTAAGGAAAAATGCAGCAGATTCAAAGCTGAAATTAAGTACAGTAAGCAATAAGATGAGAGACAGTGTAGTATCTCTTTTCCAAGAATGTCTCCAAAAGCTAGCCATGTATTGTATTGTAAACTCATAAATTTGCAATTATTTGTAAATCCCAGTAAAGGGGTTTTGATTGATCTGCTAGAAACCAAATAATGAGATTTCATGTGTTTGCATGCAATAAAAACAAATTTATTTAACATTTATTTGAATCCTTACTACACGGGACAAGTTCGTGCACCTTTTGAGTGTTAGGACTCAAACTCGGTAACACCCGGTATCGTCCTACCACTTCCCTTTTTTGTGTGATCAAAGGCCTAAAAAAAAGAAGGGGCGCATTTAGTCATTTCCTTTTTCACTAAGGAATTTACTACTAGCTCACTCAATTAATGTTGAATAACGAATGTGTATTAAAATGAAACTAATGAGACGGTTTTTATATGTACTGTATTAAGAGTGTCGATTGGATAAAATGTAAGTGTTAAAGGCGGTACTTTATAAGTTATATTATATTGTATGATTACCGATTATACTTGTTCTATAGTTATTCGATGAAATTTGTAATGAGATTTGAGAAATCGGTTTCGAATTTGAAGCTTGTAGCAATGGCGGAACTTGGACCCTGAAGTTGAAGACGATGAAGCTTGGAAACGATGAAGAAGGGCTTGTGGGCCGGTTTTGTATCTCATCTAGAACAAAATATAAGCTTGAGGATAGGTGGGGCCCAAAATCTATGGAGCTACATTGGGATGCGTGCACGAGCTTTGATTGAATAGATCGGTTGTATGGTTTGAGAAAAATTTGGGCAATGGCAATAGGACGCCACCAGTGATACTGAAACTTAGTACCACCTTAATTCAAGAAAGATAAAATAGAAAAATTCCTAAACGATATTATTTATACTTGTTTGCGCCAACCTCATAGGGGTAGAGATGGAAAACCTAAGTAAGATAGCAAATTTATTTAATATTGATGATGAAACACTTAAGCGATTCTATATACATCTAATTACACTAGCACATCCATTGGCAAAGAAACTCAACATATTTATTTGAAGGATGACAATATGATGATGACATATAATAATTGAGGTCTGGACCATTGAGAAGTAATGAAAGGTAATGGAGAGATGAGAGTAATGGAGAGCATTTTTACTCTAAAATTAACAAGTACTCCCTCCATTCAATTCCAAAGGGCTGGGTATTATAAGAATCTTCTCATTTTCTCCTAATACATAAGATAAAATATATGTTTGTGAGATCTTGTTTTATTCGTCTTTAAGATTACATTTAAAATATCTCACTTTATTATTTTACAAATGTGTAGGCGTATAGCTAAATAGATTTACGTTGGCCAACCTGCGTGGCAAACGTGAAAATCATAAATACCCACATTGGAGTTGAATAGAATTTTTATTTATTTATTTATGTTCTTTGAATGAACATCTCCAACGTTAAAAAACATGGTAAAAGACTGGATCTAGCGATTTGGTAGGTAAATGCTACTCCCTTTAATGCACACCAAGGCTATGTTATTCCTGTTTTTTTACTGAATTAATTTGCTTTTTGAAAAAAAAAAGTTAGGTAGTTTATCTATTTTACAAGTGTTTGACAAGTAGCTTGTTTGCCAAATAAGCTCACGAAATGCAATGATATGAGATTTTAAGCACCTAATTATAGTTTATATATTTCTTTTTTACTTCTTAAATCTATAATATATTAATAACTATTATATCCTTTTACGTCATTTCATCAAAATAAGCTACATTTTCAGTTAGTTTGTCAAACATTTTTGTATATCACCTTATCGGTTCCTCATTTTCAACTCTTATTATTAGCAACATTTTCAGGTTTCAGCTAGTTTTTTAGTTTTCATATACCTTTTCAAGTTTCAACTCATTTTCAACTAATTTTACTAAATAGAGCCCAAATGTTCCATTGACTTTACCACACTTGTAGATGCACATTTTGTCAAGTGATATCTTTAATTACACATTACGGAGTATTAAAAATTATAAAAATTTGGTATTTTTACAACATTCATTCATGACATTTTAATCAAACAATTCAAGATCTTACATGACTGTATTTACAAATAGTTACAAAGATTTTCAACAACCATGAATAGTGTCAAAAAGTCAGTGTAACATTTGGTTTGGATTGGAGAGAGTATTATACAACTCGTTGTACAAGAGCATTGTACAATCATAACAATTCTAACTGAATTTATGTGATTTTTTTTAGCTTTTATAATTTTTGAGTTATATTTTAATTTCCTGTAGTCAAAATTGAAATCTAATCGAGCTTAATTTTTTTTTTGAGTTTCATTATAATTCTTAAGTTTAATGTTTTTATAAAGGATTTTAGATCCTTGTAAATAAAGCTCATAATTCTACATCTAAGCTCAGATCAAGCATTATAAAGCGCAAGTTCTATACAATCAGCCGTAATACAACTGGTTGCATAGTTTATTTATTGAATTTGGTAACCAAAGTTGTCCGCCAACTAGTTTGATAACCGTCTCTAAAAGCTTATTTGCGGATAGGTTGTAAGTTGCAAGTAGAAGTCATAAAAAGGCAAAATGTTGAGAACGATATTAGAAAGTCGATGAGTAATGGAAAGTGTTTGGGTTCAACCACCAAAGGAACAAGGTATGAGTTTGGAATGAGACAAACTCATACCAAGTGTTTGTTTTGCAAGAATGCGAATTTTATTCTCATATCTCAAACCCATAAAGTATGAGTTTCTCATATCTCAAACCCATAAGGGTTCCGGTCCGGTCCGGTCCCCCTCTTAACCGGTAGGGTCTCCGGTCTTGGAATATGTGGTTATCCGGTCCGGTCCAGTCCGGTTCGGTTCTGGACCGGTGAACACCCCTAGGTATGACTTATGAGATTGATACTCATAGGAATCAAATTAAATTACCAAACAATGTGAAACAAAAATCATGGTATATTGTCAAAAAAGTTTTTCATATACTTCTTTGATTAAATTTTTATTAATATTAAAAAAATTTATTTTACAAATTTTAACTTTAATTGAATTTCATACTCATACCACTCAAAATTGAAACAAACACTAGGTACGAGGAATCAAGTTCTAACCCCATACTACCCAGGTATGATTCCTTATTTCAAACTCATACCCATGCAAACCCCCCCAAAAAACATACTTAAACATAACAAATGGGCTAACCGAGTCGGGTTCAAGTCAAGTCTGTTTGGGCCAGGTCTTGTCGGTTTTGCAGAATTCGTGTCGGATCGCTTTGGATCTGGTCATTCTAGAGTCACCTATTATAAAGTTATTTAGAAATAACATGTAGTTTCCAATAATAAACATTCGGGACAATTTATATAAAGTCGGGTCAATTTTGGTGCGGCTACTCAGTTTGGGTGTCGAGTCGGGTACGAGTGAAGTTATATGGCCATATGGGTTAGACCATTCAGGCCGACATGTCTAACTTTAGGTATGAAAATTTGGGCCGAGCAATTTTAGATCAAACGCGAAATTTATGATTTTCACAAATGATATTGGAAAATTTGTGAATAATTCAAATAATTTGCATTCAAAAGATATAATACTCAACAATACAAACTATTTAAATTAAACGAGATTTCAATCAACTCGTTTATTTATGAATTAAAATTTAATTATCATGTACTCCTATAGTCCTACTAAATAGCTACAAATCTTAAGATTCGGTGCTTTTATGTCTGACTGGACCTGAGTAAAACTTTCGGGTTTGGTTTGATCCAAGACAGAAATGTGGACATATATTTCCAAACTTCAATCGGTCCGGTCCAGTGTTGGACCGATGTTCACCCGGTCCCTTAAATCTTTAGAATAACTCCTGTATCGCCCTTTGCCGATCTTGAGAAGAGCGTCATTGCTAACAACAATTATCTTTATTCCTATGTTTCATATGTGTGTGCAAATTTGTGTTTTAATCGATCAATTTAATTTTATAATTTGTTTGTAACTCCGCAGTTTACCGGGATTGTCTCGGCTGTTATTGTTGAGCCAGAGGCCAATAGCGGAACCAGGATTTAATATTAGCGAGAACACGTGCAAATGCAATAGATTATACTCCCTCCTAGTAACTCATTTCTTCCCCTTTTCCTTTTACACAAAAATTAAGGAAATGAATTTGGACCACACAAAACACACTACCCCACATACAAATGAATTTGGACCACACAAAACACACAACCCCACATCCAAAAAGGGAAAGAGGGAAGAAAACCCGACTTACCCAATAAGGAAAGAGGGAAGAAATGAGCGACTAGGAGGGAGTAATTTTTAAAAAATCAATAACTTTTACGGGTGCATTGATTATCAGGGGTTAGTTTAATATGGGTAAACAACTTTACGTTTTATTTAAGTTTAGTAAGTAAATGAGGGGTTTTAGCTAGTTGAAGTGACAATCTTCAAATTTTTTTTTTTTAGAAATGTGCAATCGTTGGAATGGCTTTTTGCAAATAGCCATTTCAACTGGCTATTTCTGAAAGCAAGTTGAAGTGGCGATTGAAGTGGGTACATATTCCCACTAAGACTCCTTCTGCTTTCTCGTCTTTCTTTTCTTAATACAATTCCTCGTCTTTCTTTTCTTAATACAATTCCTATCTTTGAAATCGGTACTTGTTTTCTACTTGTTTTCTATACACTACTTTACGATAATTTCAAAAATACACTTCATTAAATAAATTTTTTCAAACATTCACCACTTTAAACGAAAACCATTCCGAAAATGTCATTTAACGCTCCATTTTTTTTATCTTGTTTCTGGACTTCCGGAGTTCCTTGGGTCGGTGGTGTTGTGGGAGAGACGATGTGTAGAGCTGATGGTATGATTCTCGTTGATCGTCAGCTCTCATTTGAAGATCTGGTTGAGAAGGTTAGTATAGTTTGCAAAGTCGATCTCAGAGTCATACAGATCTCGTTCACACTTGTGTGGACAGATTTGTCTGGTAGAAGAAGTTATGTTTATATCAAGGATAATCAGTTTGTATGTGCAATCTATATGTATGCGTTTAATCTTCCGGAGTTGTATGTTATGTTACAACCCACTGCTCCTCCTTTGCCATCGTCCCAATTCATTCAACCCTCTTATGAGTTTGGGGGATCTAGTCAGGGTGCTGTGTTGGGAGGTAGAGGGGTAATTGATGTTGGTGAGCCTAGCAACCGACATCAATTAGATTTGAATGTGTTCCCAGAAGCGCAAAACGATGGTGACTAGGACAACGATGACCCTACTTATAACGTCATGTCTTCCAATTTTAGTGGTTTTGGGTTAGAGGACATTAACACCGATCTAGCAAGTTCCTGTTCTGGGTCAAGTTTAGACCCCTCTAGCTCAGACCCAGAGGATGAGGTGGTACCTCATGTCCCTATTGACCATTATGTCTATTCTGCAGTCCGTGATGAGCCTGACCGTTCTTCACGGTCTCTATTTTCCAAAATGTTTGATGGAAACGTTGACAATATCGTCGGTTGTACGCTATTCGAAACTAAGGTAGATGTTCAAAATGCCATGACAAGTTGGTCTTCGAAGAGGGGGGTTTCGTATCGAACGGTTGAGAGTCGTAAAAAGACGTGGGCTGTTGAGTGTGGGACTAGAGCCACAAGTTACCCTCAGGAGTTGCTTCACGGTGTAATCTGTGGTTGGAAGGTACGAGCGACACAACAGAGGGGTTCTGGGTTGTGGAAGATTGTTGTTTGGACTCCTCAGCACAATTGTGCCGGAGCTTCTAACGCGAGTAGGAGGAATAACGTTACCTCCCGGGAAATTGGTGTGTTGGTTGTGGATGAAGTTAAACAGGATACTGGATATAAAGTTAAACTTGTCCAACTCGATGTGAAAAAAGCGTTTCACGTGGATGTGAGTTACAGTAAGGCGTGGCACGGGCGGAGGAAGGCAATCGAGGCCGTGTACGGGTCCTGGGAGCGCAATGTCAGAGACCTTCCTAGGTATATGGCGGCTTTTCAGGTGGGTTAATATGTTTTTTTAGGGGATTGTATTATTTTGTAATTTATAATGTTATTTCATCTGTTTCCCGTCATTCTTGTTTAGGTCGCTAACCCGGGAACGTATGTTAAGTACAAGTTTTCTGAAGGGACGAAGTATTTGCCCCAGCGGGTGCTGAAGTATGTTTTATGGTCTTTTGCTCCTTGCATTGCCACTTTTCAAGAGTCTTGTCCCGTTGTTTCTGTGGACGGGACGCATATTCGTGGATCCTACAAAGGGAAGTTGTTGGTTGCTGTTTGCAAGACGTCTAACAACAACATAATGCCGGTGGCATTCGCTCTTGTTGATGAAGAGACTACACTTAGCTGGACCTTTTTCTTGAATAACCTGAAGAAGTCGATCATCAGAGATCGGTTCACTTGTGTGATCTCGGATAGGCATCTAGGTATTCTACATTTTAAAAATTCTTCACTTTATTATTGTTCGTTGTAATTGTTACTGAAACTTACGTCGATGGTTTTGGAAGGTATAATAGCGGCGATGAAGGTGATGTTGCAGAAGTACCCTTCATATGGGCTGCACAGATTTTGCTAAGAGCACATCAAAGCCAATTTGTTGACCAATTTTAGGAGAAAAGATTGAAGGAGGCTTGCCAGATCTTGGAGACGGAGCTCAATCAGACGAAATACTGGAATGCTTGGGGTAGAATTAATGAGTTAAACCCTGAAGCTGCTGCGTATCTACAACAAATCGACCCAATGATGTGGACACTCTTTGAGGATGGTGGCCATAGATGGGGGTTGAGTACGACCAACATGTCGGAGAGCTACAACAACGTACTGAAAGGAGCACGTCACCTACCCATTAGAGCCATGGTTGAGAGCACTCTTGAGAAATGTGCCTATATATTCCGCAGAGATCGTCCTAAAATCAACGCCTGCAACACTCCACTACCGCCACATCCGATGGCCATTTACATGGCAAATATGTTGGATTCGACAAGACAGACGGTTACCTCATGGGGAGATTGTTTTGTGGTTGTTGATGAAAGGAGCCACAAGTTTGAGGTGAAACACCTTGCAGGGGTTTGTAGTTGCGGGAAGTGGCAGAACAATAGGTTTCCTTGCTCCCATGTTATTGCGGTTACTAATTCCGTTAATTACGATCCATTGATGACTATCAACCGATTTCATACGATGGAAGGTTGGAGAGGGCAGTATTCAGGAAACTTTCATCCAGTTATGGGTTGTGGGACGTGGCCAACTGTTGACTGGTCACTTGAGGTTGATGAGGTTAGACTGGTTAGGCATTCAGGTCCAGGTAGTAGAACTGTTAATCGTAGATTAGGGGCGATGAATTACACTAGGAGACGTGGTAATGGTAGAAGTGGACCACCATGTACGCGTTGTGGGAACATGAACCATGTACGTAGACGTTGTCCAATGTCACATCCCCCGACTGATAGAGTTGCCGAGAGAGATGAGAGTGATTAGCATACATCATTGTGTAATTCCTATCTTAATGTACGAAGACCCGTTTAATTCCTATCATTGTGTAATTCCTATCTTAATGCACATTACACGAAAATAACACCAATAAATTAAAAAACGAAATCCATACAAAGGAAACCACGACAATTACAATAAACAAAAACAATAAACTAAAACGTAAACGAAAGCGTCTAGGACAATACAAAGGAAACGAATACATCATACAAAAACTACTAATCCGAATCGTCCGTTTCGGGTGTGAAAATACGTCTAGGACGAGTACCAAAACCAATGCCTTGGGTTGGTCTGACGTGTTGGTTGCTATCCCGACGACCAACAGGTCTGGTAAGCCGCCTAAGCTGTTGTTCGGGTGTCAAATACACACTTTGTGTAGCATCAACAACCGCAGACTGGTCAGAGGGCCTCAAAGTCAAACTCAAATCCAAACCTGCACCATCATATCCACCACCACCCAAGTAGGTAGTGCCGGTCACAGCTCCATCATATCCACCACCTCAGTTAACACCACCACTACCACCGACCCCACCTGTTACACCACCACCCCAGTTACCACCACTACCACCGTCTCCACCATATACAACCCCACCACTACCACCGACCCCACATGTGTTACCACCACCCCAGTTACCACCACTACCACCGTCTCCACATATTACACCACCACCCCAGTTATCACCACCGACCCCACCATGTACACCACCACCACTACCCCAGTCGCCATATCCACCAAATAAGTTATCACCACTACCACCGACCCCACCATATATACCACCACCCCAAGGACTCCTAGCTACACTTCCAAGATAGGCACCTACTTCGTGTGCCAAAGATTGATCACTCCATCCTTGCGCACGTTGACGGAGATCAGTCAAACATTGGTTCTACAAAATCAAAATATATTAAATTAAATTAAATTAAATTAATTAAAATAAATACAGTACAAAATCAAAATAAAAATAATTTAAGTTAAATAAAATATAAAAACATACCGTATACAACAACCTCTCTCCGTGCGGATTGTACCCGCTAATAGTCCTGACGTCTGGATCACATATGTAACGAACAGAGTTATCTAGATACCATGTTAGATAACGCGGATCTACTTCGGGAACCCTACTAGGATCAATCGGCCCTGTATAAAAAATCCGTTCATGCCTTTCGTTCCACATGTTGATATACTCTAGTAGGTGTTCATTCCTCCATTTGTCCACGCTTTTTCTTGTCAAAAACTTATTAGTCACATGGATCTTCCAGTTGTTCTCTGTCAAAACAAGCCAACCCACAGGCACCGTTTGGACACCACCAAACTGTCTAATGCATCGATGGGGGTTGTGGAAGGCAACCCACAATCCACATATGAGAGGCACGGTGGAGAGGTATATTCCCCAGCCACTCGTGCACGCATGTGGTAAAGTATGTACGATGTTCCTGTAGGGGGTCCACTCGAACTACATAAAAAGTAAACGGAAACGAATTAGGTAACGAATGGAAACAAGTAGCACCAAAAAATAAATGGTCCCCTCTCTAGTAAAAGAAGTAGTACCTGTTCCCATGAGAAGGTGGCCAACTGATCCCGATAATAAGGCAAATTTACTTTTCGCTGAATGCAACGGCGGTCGGTGTAACGACTACCTAAGGGACCTCCAATAACTGGCATGCCAGTCGCCACATCATTTTGCACGCGGAATTCAGGCCTTAAAATAGATATCCGCTCGTACGCCCAATATTGCAGCAGTTGCGTCGCTCCGTTCATGTAAATAGTGGCCGAGGGGGGTTGTAAAACACATTTACACATATCATGCATCAAATAAGCCAAGACAGCTGAACCCCAACTGTAGCCACTGCACACATCAAAGTCAGATACAGACAGAACCATATCCTTGTGAACATGTGTCTTCTTAGAGTTGATAAACAACCCGTTACCTAACATCCAAAGAACAAAACAACGAGCACGCTGCTGCATGTCGGCCTCGGTTAACGTAGCGGGTCTACGTATCCTAGTTTCCAAGTGTGACGTGACCAACCACTCGGCTTCAAAATAGGAACACCCATGGGGAAGATCCTCTAAACCAAGCATCCCCTGAACATAGGACTCCCAAGCAGTGTCGGGAACCACCAAACCGGTGGGATTAGACCCCACAACATATCCATCTACCCTAAGACCAAGGAGGACCTCAACATCCTGCAGAGAAATCATCGCCTCACCTACTGGAAGGTGAAATGTGTGGGTCTCGGGACGAAATCTCTCAAGCAGTGCATGCAAAAGAGAGTGGTCGTTTCTCAAGTTTTCTAACTTGAAAAATACCCCAAAGCCCATCTGTGCGACATAATTTGCCGTTCCTTGACAAATCTCCATCTCATACGTCCACTCTCTCCATACATTACCGTCCGCTCTACGTGCTTTGGCGGCAACATCAGATGGACGTTCATGCCTAAAAACCTGTGCGGATATATGCTTTGCCTGGAGACAAAATAGTGTATCACAGAGGGGACCCTGGAAACATCTAGGCTGGGAAGAAGATGATGCCATAACTGTAAAAGATTTAAATATGAATTAGCTTCTTTAATGGTTTTAACATATAAACAATTACACATCAGACAAACGGAACAACCAGAAAAAAAAGGGTTAAAACATTGACTAACTAAATACTTTTATTTAATACGCAGATAATTAATATATGAAAAACAAAAGAGAGATTTCATTTATCCAATCAATATTATTCAATCTTATCCGTAATCAGGATAGAACCAACCATGATCAAACAACTGGCATATCACTCCCTCCCTTTTTCCCTATAAATAACACATTCCTAAAACTTATTTTCACACAACTCCTCCCTCCTCAAACACCAACACCTCACCACACCAAAAGTTAACAATGTCTGATAATTGGGATTCTGAAGTTCAGGAAGTGCAGAGGGAAATAGATAGAATTAGGGACGAGTCGGATAATTTTCAAACTCGTCTTAAATTATTAATTACGGAACATATTTACATGGACTTATTATTGGGTGCTCCACCCTTAAGTAAGCTCAATGGCATATTTACAGGCAATGCTAATGCTGTACTCACTCCCTCCATGCCAGCCAACACTACCTCCGGTAATATATTAATCATTCTCTTCTTATTTTATGTTTTACATTCAATTTATTATATATATTTTATTTATAAATTCAGATACATGGACCACAAAATGCGAGGAACTAAGATCCTTAAAAGATGAATTAGTAAGCATGATTAAAAGGTTGTTCAAAATAGTGGATCAGTCCGCCTTAAGGGACCTTCTATCTGGAGAGGGTCGAGTCTTTGTTAGGCGGGAACCGGTTTATTATTGGAAAGTTTATGAAGATCTTACAACCGAGGAGGACATGCTGGCCGCATTTGGTGAGGGTGAATATGAACCAACCAACTTTATGGATGATATTTCAGATTACGATGACGAGGATCACGAGCCTATTTGCGGCACGATGGATTAAGACTACTGAGTGGGATATTATTAAGACTAGTTACATTTTCTTATTAACCACTGTTGTATTCAGTCTTTCTTTAATGTTGTAACTGTCATTTTTCAATGTTGTATTTATGTTTCAAATTAATCAAATAAAACTTTAAGGTTTTTTAATTAATTATTCAAAATTAATCAATGTCGTAAAATTACTTTTTTTTATAAAACAACAATATTATAAATCAAAAATTGGAAGATATTATTATTAAACTATTATACAACTATAATATTATACAGCCTCAAAATTATAAAATTAACCAGTTTGACTGGCTATTTGCAGGTCAAAATAGCCAGTTTGACTGGCTATTTGCAGTTAACAATAAAAAAACGCAGTTGCTAAATCCTACACACAATTTTACTTAATACTACACAATTTGTTACCTTCTTCCATTTATACCCTTTCTTTGAAAAATAAAAATAAAAAATCCCTTCCCTCACTAGCCCCATAGGCCACGGCCCATATGCAAGGATCCGAACCGCCGCCGCCGTCACCAACTAGAAGCCGCCGCCGTCACCATCTAGAAGTCGCCGCCGTCACCAAACAGAAGTCGCCGCCGTCCAAGTCGGAGAAAATCATTGAAACCTCACCATTTACAAATGTGTTCCCAAATCGCAACCTACCATATATTTGAAACCTCACCATTTATGGCACAAAATCGTTGCCATAAACTCAAAATCGAGACTCAATATTGGAAGATCTACAGAAAACGACATTGTAAGTCACTATTAGAAGGAGGGCTTGCCGGCATCTGGATCGACGGAGGAGTTGCACGTGTATAGGTGGGTGGTCGGTTAGGTGGTGGGCGCGGGGACAGGTTGACGGCGCGGGGATAGGGGTAATGGAGGGTTGGTCGGCGGCGGTGGAAGGGTGGTGGGTTAGGCTGCCGGTGCAGGGAAGGAGAAGGGTGATTGGGAGGCAAGTGATTTATATTTTGGGGTTTTTCTCATTCTCTCTCTTTTTTTCTTTTGGTGGGTGAAAAATGAGGAGGGTAAATTCGGAATAAGGGGAATAAATGTGCGGGATTAAGTAAAATTGTGTGCGGGATTTAGCAACTCCCTAAAAAAAAAAACATGGAATATTCACTAACTATATGCTTCTTTAATGGTTTTAACATATAAACAATTACACATCAGACAAAAAAGGGTACAAAAAAACTAAACAACCGTCTTACTAGGAAAAATATGGTCAACAAAATATTGACTAACTATATGCTTTTATTTAATTAAAAACATCGTTTAAGGAAAGTCCACTATGTTCTAGCTAAATACTTCGGTTCCACCATTAATCTACACGTCCAAAGGTTACAAATTAATCTAAGTAAAATAAAGTCGATAACTAGCAAATTGATCAAAACAGGCCATTTTTTTCCACCAAAAAAATGTACTCCCTCCTAGTTTCATTGTTCTTCCCCTTTTAATATAATACTCCTCACATATATTAGAGGAAGGGGAAGAACAATGAAACTAGGAGGGAGTATATGTTTTCTACCAAAATTATTTTCCTATTTTGTACTAATAATTATTTAATATAAAATATTTTATACTATTATACCAAATTATTATTTACGTAAAATACGTAATACGTATAATATTTTTGATACATAAAAAATCTAAATACGTTTCAAATAAGTTACAAATTACAAATTAATAGACAAAATTATAAAACCAGAAATTACCGATATCGCCGTCAACAAAATATAAAATATCAGCTGCCGAAATTGCTTCAGTAAATGACGTTTGTTTTTTTAAGAGTGAAAGTTTTTGGTGAGTTTGAATTGACGATATCATTGTGTTACTTATATATGAAATTTTTTGAGGTGCTCCGGGAATCAAATTACTACTCAATGCAAATACAACAATTACTACTCAATGCAAAAAATTTATTTATCAATGACAACAACAATTACTACTCAATGCAAAAAATTTATTTATCAATGACAACAACAATGACTACTCACTGAAAAAATTTATGACTCATATAATTGCCATTTCAAATGGCGTTTTCAGGAAAAAGTAGGGCCAATTTGCCAAATGAAATGGCGATTTGCAGTTTGCGCAGGAGGAAGAATGATCGCCAGTTCAACTGGCGATTTGCGAAAAGCCAGTTGGACTGGCGATTTGCAGGAAAGAAAAAAAAATTTTTTTTTTTTAAGAATCGCCAGTTCAACTGGTGATAACCCCATACCTTTCCAACCCCTGAATCTCAAGCTCACTAACTTTTACAGAAGATTTACGGGAATTTATAAATCAGTACAATTAGATTTTTTCGTCATGAATTTGTATAGTGTACTAGTATAAATTATGCGATTACGATTTGGAGAAGTTGCTGAATTAGTTAATATAAATGGTATATGTTCAAATGATTAGGGTAAAATTGCCTCCTTTTTCACGAGTAATCGTGTTTTCACGAGTAATCGTGTTTATACAATACACATCCACAAGGCACGAGATGGGCACGACCGTGCCTCTCTTGTGCCATAGCCAAATGGTTTACAGACTATATACATACAATTTTTGTTTCAGCAGACTGGGCTACAACCGTAAGGACGAGAGAAAGTCCACTTTATAAGTTTAAAATAGGTTCCGTCTCAAAAGAGGTTTCATTTCGAATGTGGTTTATTGTGTTACTGCTGTATAAATCTTACTGTTGGGTTATGGTCTTATGGACATTTCTCTGAATATTCGAAACTTGGATGTAGTTGAATAACGTGGTTGTGTCGTGAGTTTTGAGATGAATTTTAGATTTAAATGATGGCTTTGAATAATTTGCTGCACTTTTATGATTCTCCAATGAACTCTGAGTTTGAATGACTTTCTTGTAAAGCAGTTCAGGTCCTTTTTTCGCCGGTGATTTGGTTAAACTTGCAGGTGAGACATTCTAATAATAAAATTGGTTTTGGTTCGGTCATAGATGCTCGAGTCGCTCTACGCACACTATTCACTGGTAAGGCCTACCTGCTACACTTGTTCTAATCAAGCCAAGACTTTATGCTCTACTTTGCGCGACTGTCTGAATTACGTTTCTTGGGGAAGGAATAATTTTGTCTGACTATTGGCAATTTGCTTCCTACAGGAGAAAACAAAATGCTGTAGAACTCCGCTATTGTGGTACATCTCTGCAAACGAGTTGGGATCGCTGTCACTGCTTGTTAGTTTTATCGGGTATTATTCACCTGTGGGTGTGTAATTTGCCATGTAGGTCTTGACTTCGGTTTTCTTTCTAGCTGTAGTTACATGAAAGGATGGCACTTAATAAAGTACATGCCGCTGCTAATGATATAGCTGCATATGCTGGAAGAAGTGCCATCTTATCTCATCCTCGAAAAGAAAGGATTATTTTGCGAACCAAATTTTATTTTTCTCCCTGTTTAGAGTTGCATGTTTGGGTGTTTGCTTTATACTAATTGTTGTATGCTGTTGCTGTGAAGTTAACTGAATACATTTGGGAGGAGCACTGGTAAGGGTGACCTTGGCAAGATTTGCATCTCAAATGATTAGGAATGTGCAGTTCCTGTTTGGATTTGGCCCGTCATATCTATTTACAGTCATTACATATCAGTTTGAGATCAATTGTTTTGCTCAAATGGAATAGTTTTGCTTGTATGTCCTGTGGGAATTTGGAACTGTGAGATATTACGACGACCGAAACAGTTAAAGCAATTTTTTTTTTTTGAAAGTGGTGTAAGGGGACCTTTAGAAAAGGTTGACAGTTCAGGGAAGGCAATGCTAATAGTGAGTGTTGCGCATTTGTGTAGAGTATTTGCCATCTGATTAACATTCGTCTGTTGATGTACTAGTCTGAACTCTGAAGGACAATGCTACATTTGCATGATTAATTTGAAGTCGCTTCCAATGTGCGTAGAGAAAATCACGATTCTAACTTTTTTTTTTTGGTCTTTGCCATCAGGAAAGACCAACTTCAGTGACATAAGTGTTAGTGCTTCAAATTGACACTGTCATGCTACAGCATGATGCATCATCATTCATTAATCAGTTTATCTTTCGATATTTGACTTAACATTTCAAGCGTAGCATTCCGGAGTCTAGACAACTACTGAGTCTAACCGATTCAGGCTTTCCTCTGAAATCTTGTTTGGCTTTAGAAAGGAGGTCATATTGAGTTGTGGCGCGCTCTTTTGTTACTTGTTAATATAAGGGTCTCATCCGTAATGATAATTAAACATAACTCAGCTATGGCAGTCACAATGAGTAGGCTACGAAAAACTCTTGTTTGTGATTTATGGGGACATGTTTATCTTCCATCAGTCCATTGCACTTAATGTCCTTGTTCAGGTGTAATTGAGGGGAATTTAGTTGTCCGAGAAAGTTTCAGCTGTAAGATATTAGAGGATTTCAGTGAAAAGGGTAATGGCTCATTGTAGTCGCCTGCATCTGGAATTCTGAGTGATAAACTGATTACGAAAGCGTTACATATGCTGACAGTATATCTGCTTGTTTCTTCTACAGGTTCTCTGACACCTTGGCCGTATAAGTGAGACTCGAGTAGGACACCACCAAGTTGTTATCCTTTCATAACCTCATTAATTCATTGCCCTGAACATGACACTCTTTTCTAATTCAAGTCAGGTATTTCTGAGCGCCTTTGTTTTCTTTGTTTGGTTCAATTTTATATAGACTGACTGAAACACTTCTAATTTATTCAATTTCCAAAATTAGGTTGATTTTAGTAGATGGAAAATGCTGCTTGATTCATTGTGTACTTCTTGATTGAACTGCAAGTTCACATTTTATGTGTCTCTGATCTTTTACTACTTTGTGCTTTAGTTATCATCTACGCATAACTCGTCAAGACTCGCATCCATTAATCTAAACACTGTACTTATGCAGTATGCTATTGTGTCGTGATGATGTATAAATTTAGTTAAGAATCAAGATGTCTAATGATCACCCACTGAGCTACAAATTATTAAATTTTTCCGTCTTTCCAGAACGGTACTACAAGCTTAGGATTTAGTCAAGTGGAAACAAAATTGCTGTGTTAGGCTAGCATCAGTTTCATTTCTTGCCAAATAACTTGCATAACGAATATTTACCGTAACGTGCTAGATCTTATTCATGATGAAGCTAACATGACAAACAACATTGCATTCCAAAGTGAAACTGAAAGACCAAAATCAAACACAACACACAATCGAGCTAACATTACCACACTTGAAACCCCAAGGTTTAACATTGGAAACCCGGTGGAAGCTCCTGTCCGCATCCATTTATCAGGTAAGTTAGAGGAACATTTACCTCAACCTTGAGAAGGCCTAACACATTGGCCTTGAGCGCGCTGCATAGACACTGTGCAGCTTGAAGTTCTGTCATGCCGTTCAGTAGGGCGCAACACTGTGGGCTAGGCATGCCACATACTCCGAACCTCATAATGTCTGTCTGACAGTTTGCTCTTTTGGTTGAAGGTGTTGAGTGTGTGACATCGCTTGAAGGCGAAGAGTGTGTGACAGGTCTTGAAGGCGGAGAGTACGTAACTTTGGCTGAAGGCGGAGAGGATGTAGTATTACACGATAAGGTACATGTGAAGCATAACATATTCAAAAGAACAATCAGGGCAGTTGTTTTTGAGTTTTTTAAATCCATCTTCTTAAAAGGATTTCCTGGAGTATTACTGGTGTAAACAAGGTATATATAGAGTGATATATGTTAGATTTGAATTTATTTATTTTTGATTGGTGGGGTCATTTAGGTTTTTGTAGTTAAAGTTGCTTGGCCAGTGTTAGGGCTTGGCTGGTTCTGCTACTGTGATTTCCCTGAAGGGTGGTCAGGCTTAAACTCCAAAACGCTAGTGCTTATGCTATATAGCAGTTTGAGGTCCGTAATGCTAAGTTATAGCGGCTTATTGCATTTTCCAGCGATGAGAAATTTGATCGGACATAGAGTCTATTTGGACAATTAAGGTTTTGATTGAAACAATTAAGGTTTTAATTTAGGGACTAGGAGACAATTATCGATAGAAGCCGAGTTTGTTCCGCACAGTGATACTGAGATTCAGTACATTTAGCCACTCTGGTAGCGTCCTAAGTCCTAACACTTTCTCGTTACTGTTATTTACCGTAGAAACCTGGCTGTTTAGCATTAGTCCTCTGTTACAAACTTCACATTGGTATGAGTAACTATTATCAGTCTATTGCCAAAGGAATAACATCTACACCGAAACAAGTTAAACAACCTGATGCAAGCTTATGGGATTTTTCAAAATCATTGGATATTTGCTTAGACTATGAAATTGACACACTACAAATTTCTGATAATGGTCAGAGCTGCAATATAGAAGAGGATGGTGCTAACATGACCACAGTGTACGTCTAGAACAGTAATCCTACGACTGCGACTCTTCATATCTTGATTTGCTTTCGCAAAAAGCATGAACTTTTGTTTTCTAACCCTAATACGGTTGTTCAATGAATTGCTAATGACCCTAATAGTGATATAGTTGTAATCCATGGTTGTACATTTTGGTAGTAATCCTTCGTTGAGTGTCGCCAAGATGCGATTTTTATTTTTAATTAGGTTTATTTGGTAGAAAATTTAGAAGAATTGCAAATTGAGGTAGGTGAAATGTTCACGTCGACAGCGAACAGCATGCCAGGATCACCTTGTAGAATCAGTTTGAATATCTGGTACTAATAGACTGGCAGACTGGTAGACAGTGGGAAGCTTAGTAAATGTCCTTAGAAGTGGCTGCCTAATTAATCTTACTTGCATTTATTTTTCCATTTTCATGAAAGTGCATAATTGAAAGAGGTAGACCACTGGACCCAGTCTTTATGTAAGGCTTAAATAGAGAAATAACATTACTGGAACCTAGTTGTATTATAGAGTAATTTACTTTTTTTCATGATTGTTTTGTGAACCATTAGATGTGATTGCGGTGGCTTTGTCGGGTATGGTTGCTGCCCGGGAGCTCCAAAATGAAGGGGAGCAGATTTAGATCTTTAAGAAATTAGACAGACTAGGCTGTTTTTAGGTCTATGACCAGCAAGCATGTTTTACCCTCTGAGCCTGCTTTGCTTTCCTTTCCGGGTTCACTTCTGAAGGCAGCTAGATATTACCTGAGCAAAGGGAAACACTACATATGCAGCTCAGTCGCTGTATGGTAATGGTCCCATTTTTCTTGCCGCTGGAGTTTTACCTCATCTAACTACCAATTATTATAGTTTTCTAAAAGCACTGCTATGCTATCAAGTATCGAATTTAGTCTCCGTCTTGCAATAGGTTCTGCATCCTCATGATCTCTGTCGTTCCACCATAAATGTGGCTGGTATTGTCTCAAAATATAGCTGTGTTAATCTTCAACACCTGTATAACATGGTCACCATGATGTCCCATTGCCCATATTTAACATTACAGCATAACCACTTTGCAATAAAAATTGAAAAGAGTGCACCATGAAATAGCATTTTTGTAGTGAAAGAACACCGGTTCAGACTCCTACCAAAAGTAAGATAAATTTTAGTGAGCTTCTGAATCACGAAGTTTGAGACACATGAGTGCAGTAAGAACAGGATCAAAAGTTGGATTAAGAGAGTCTTGTGGGGCATTTTAGGTCAAGAAACGCTATATTAGCGATTCCAACACGCTATATTAGCGATTCCAACACGCTATATTAGCGATTCCAACAGATAGTTTGTATAATCTTGTGTTTCATCTTCGGCTGAGGTTATGACCTACGACTTTACGAGTGTATGACTGTATGGTCTTACCCTTGTCATAATTGCCTACTATTCATATTGGTGAGATAGTCCTTAGGTATTGATGTTCAATTTGTTTAGAACACATCAGTCTGTTGTTATTTCATTATATTTACCTTTATGAGTTATTTTCGGCCAAGAACACTACATAGAGCACACTTGATCTTCCCATTTACCTTAATTAAGCGTCAGGGTCGTATGCACCTTACTTCATTACTTTTCTGCGGAAGTTTCAGCAGGAAGGTAGCAGAGGATTGCAGTTGCTTGGATCTGACATTCTGAATCGAATACTGTGTGAAAACGATGAGTATGTTGACATTATTTTGGTTGTTTCCCTCTGCAGGTCCTCGGACACCTTGGCCGTACTACTGAGACTTAAGTTGGACATTACCGAGTAATTATTTTCTCAAGACCACAGTAATTAATTGCTGGCTTTAAACTTGGTCTACTCGGGTTTCTTTTCTTATCCACGACACCAGGTTTTTCTGAGCACTTTTTGGTACTTCCTTTGGCTTTGTATTTTGCACTTTGCAGTGATTGAGACCCTGCTGTTTTTTTGTCAATTCCTGGATTCACATTAACTTGATTCCGTTAATGACATATGCTGCTTGACTCGTTGTTTTTCGCTACTAGAATAGGTATCTCCTGTCACGAGAACTGCAGAAAAGTTCACATTTTACTTTTTTTCGATTTTGTTTAATTTATCGCAAGCATTTGTCTAAGATCATCTTTTGAGTTGGCTGTTCATTAAATTTTCCGCTTTCTGCTGCCTAGTTTAACGTTATTGTCATTTCTCGCCAAATCAGTTGCATAAACAAAATATATACCTTGCCTAGATGCAGCAGAATTGTATAACTGGCCTTCATAATAGAATTCATGGTATTAATTTGAAGGCCAGATTTTATTTATAATAATTCCAACATAACACGCTAAATTGCATTCCAAACTTCTGAAGCTAAGGCCAGATTTTATTTATAATAGTATTTAAGCTGTTCTTCATTTTGTCCTCGTAAGGTTAACAGTCGAGATCCGTTGGAACCTTAATTCCACATTCTTGTAGAGCAGCAGCGAGAGCAGCGGTTAACTGAGCCTTGTCAAGATCTAACGCTTTGACCTTCAATGCGGTGCATACACTTTCTTCAATCTCATCAACATCAACATTCTTCAGTAGAGAACAACAATTCTTTATAGGCGCAGTCGCATTAGTGGCAGCTACCAAATTAGCCGCATTTGTACACAGCAACCAGGCCGTAACTTCTTTTGGCACTTTTGTACTTTTGGATGAAGGTAGAGAGTAGGGGACATTATTGGAAGAGATATATGTGAAACACAAGATGTTCATAAGAACAATTAAGGCGACTGCTTTCGAGTTTCTGAAGTCCATCTTCTCTAATGACTTCCACAGGAACACTTCGTGGTGGTATATATAGAGTTAAAAATGTTGGCACTGGATTCAGTTTTTTTGGTTGGTGGGGTCATCTAGGTTTTTGTAATTAACGCGGAGTGTTAAATCTTAAGTGGCCAGTTTTGGTTACGACTGGTTTTCGGGGTGTGATTACTGACTTCTTTCAAAAACTACCAGTGCATCTGCTATATTGCAGTTTATTTTGAAGTCTTTTCTGAAGTGTTGATTCTTGGCCTAAATATTTAGCGAAATGGCAGAACAAAATTTGTATTATGATTCTTTTCACTGTGCAGTGAGTCTTTATTTTCACATTACGCTCAAGATATGTAAATAATACTAACGGAAATCCTTGTTGGTTGCGGCTTATGTTATTCTTTCTTCCTGAACTTTTGGTATATCCGAAAGAGCACATAAATGAATTTTTATTTTAGGTGGGTGCGGTCTTCACATCTGAAACAAAAACTTGTTGCAGTTAGTGATGGTCTCACATATAGAAACTCATATATGTAACTCTACAAGAGTTAAGTTAAATTTCTTAACGTACATCTACCAGTGGGTAAAAACAGAAGGATCTTACAACACGTACCTGAGGCTCATTTGCGTGTGTGAAAATGTCAGTGAGATGCACACGTGATGAGAAATTGAGAACGATCTTTTAGTTAGAAGATCTGGTAAGGCGGTTGATGGTTGGTAGCTTACTGAATTTTGTGGGAAGTGGCTGCGTGGTCATTCTTCTTTGTTTTTGAAACTTTTCCGCAAAGTATCAGTAAGGAGAAGGCAGAGGAATGAACTCAGTCTTTATGCAAGGCTTAAAAATAGCAATATCATTATTAACCTGGTGGTTTTGATTTAATTGTGTAATGATTGCCTTTTATGTAAGGCACTTGGGGCGTATAGAAAAGTTCTATGGTGTAACTGTGATTTGGGTGGGATCGTTGTTGCACGTTGCAGCGGATCTAGAAATTTTTCTAAGACCGCCCCGAAATGAAGGGCATTAGTGGACTAGTAGGAGGATAGTTGAGTGACAGATAGAAAAAGGGAGGTAGGAGATTGATTTTTGGAAGAGGAAAATTGAGGCTTTGGTAGACTGATAGGACTTAGTGACAGTCATTCTACAGTGCCTCAGGACTCGGGTAACTGACGTACCAGATTAGTCATAAAACTTGTGTATGTGTTTTAACAACGGAAGTTTCTGTTTCACTTTTAACGAGTAGTGAAAAGTATTTACAGCCTTACATACGTCTGTGCTGTTTCAGGTATGTGTGCGTTTGCCAGGGAGAGAGGGATCTTGACTTGCATCATGAACAAGGCTATGCATTGCATTCAACAGATATGACAGTGCTGATTTGTTATTTTGATACTGTCGCTTCTAATCTATGTCAGATTGGTAGCGAATACATGTTTAGGTTGAGGGTCGCTAATAAGAAGTTAACTGTCTCAAGATATGAATGCACTAACCTTCAAAACCTTTATAACTTGATTGTACTTAAAATAATTCAACATGAACCAGTTTTTTTTTAAATAATAAAAAAAGCGCCAATTTTGACTATTTTCAAAAGCAAGAGTAAGTTGATTGACCAATTCTAGATTTATAAAATTTAAGAGATCACTTTCAACATAAAATAAATCAACGTTAATTGCATCTTTGCAAATCCTGAAGAGGGAGGATAAAGCTTGGAGGTTACGAAAAAAAAAAAAGTCAATGAAATAAGATCTGCAAGCTAACTATGATCATACATTGTATTATATAAATACCATTCCCTATCTACTTCCTAAACATTCTCACCAGAACTCTTACACACTTGAACACAAATTAATCAGTAATCTTCGGAATTACGAAACTCGAAATATGAGTATGGTAAGAACAGCGTTAACATTTGGATTGGGAACAGCTTTTGGGTTGTTTTTGGCCAGGAAATGTAGTTTTGGTGATGCCCGAAAGCGGCACAAAAAGTGTCATTTGAATGCCAAGAAACAGAAGAGCAAGGAGGCTGAGTTTAAGGATGCTATACCAAATGATAATAATACTAGTCAGTTGATTTTGGGTCCTAAAAATTAAGAGTTTTTATGTTTTATCTTGTCTTGAGACTTCATTGGGTCACTTGTGTAATCTTGTGTTATGACTTATGAGTGTATGTTCCTTAGTTCCTACC